>BACB01003182.1:0-76689 GCA_000338015.2 Ganoderma multipileum BCRC 37180
CTGAGTAGGGGTGATCGCAGATTATCAACGACATTAGTGCAGTACTAGTGATAAGTTCTACTCATAGGAAAGCGAGCAAGACTCCGGAGTCATGGCAGCGTTCTCTACATGCTCTATTGTGTAATTAGTTTTCATAACGTCCTGCTTCGACGAACCCATCGTGACAGTCGTCACGAAGGGTACAACGCGGACTATCGCCGGAGGGGCTTGCTTGTTGTGTAAAGGAAGTGGCGAACGATGATGCCCTTCGTGGCGAGCACAACCGTGACTGTCGATCCGACCCCCGATAATCTTGAAGAACATGAACAGCGCGGCGAAACAGATCTACCAGGCTTCGCGTTAGAAACATATTTTGTTTATCAGAGGGATGTCGGTTGTATACATACCGCGACGATATTCACGCAGTACCCGAATAGATCCATGAATATTCCTGCCCGCAGACGGCGTCAGCATTGACCTGGAACAACGCAGGTTTACAACCCACGGACCGAAATCTGGGACTCCGGGCATCGCCGCCCTGAGCTGAGGGAGAAGCAGGATATTCGCGAGCGGGAGGAACAGTGCTGTCTCAGGGAGCGGAGGTCCGTAGTACGCACACACGGCGACCCAAACCATCGCCGCTGCAAGGATATAGTTGGTGAGGAAGAGTGTGACGGCGAAGAGCTTGACACCCTTGCAACGCTGCGACAACGTCCCGCGTTAGTGATACATATATCAAAAGCAGGCAGCGGCGAGGGGCGCTCACTCGGATAGAAAACGTGATGTACAATGCTTCTTCGCTCTGGGTTGTCTTCACTCTTTCGACCGAGTCGATCCGAAGCTCGTAACCGGAAAGGCCCGCGTACATGTGGATGAAGTGTACAGGAAGCGAATTGGAAGCCAAGTCAAAGGCTTCGACAGTCGTACTGACGCTGTAGCGATCGAACGGATACCACGCCGAGACAGAATGCTGTCGCCGCTGAGCTAGCGACTGGCGCACGGAGATCCAGGTGAAGTTGTGAGTTGTGTCAAACGTCTCTTGCGGCGTAAAGCTCAGACCGGCCTTTCAATATTCCATACTGTGCAGTGTAGACATGTACAGATGCTCACTGTATAGGCCCGTCCATGTTCAGGATAGTTGCGGAGGCATTCCATAGAAATATGGGGTTACTACAAGTGACTTTAGTCAACGAATGCAGTCCGTCTCCCAACCCAGGTACGTACGAGTCGAGCGACACGCTGAATGATTCATACGAGCGTCCACAAGTCGTATTCCGCATCCCCTGGATAGCCAACTCGGTCGGACCTGGAGGTGTTCGCAGGGTTGTTGCAATTGTATCAGAGGTCGAACCGCACGCAGTCGCCCACCAATTCAACGTGAGCGACGACGAAGAGAGGTCAATGCTGGTCGGGGCCAAAGCCAATCCTATCTTTCAAAGCATGCACGTCAGCAACGTCCACGAAACCCTCAGTTGCCAGTGAAAATGAGGGTATACACACCGAGGTGGATGCCGACCCAGGATCGTCGATGCTTCTGAGGGGTTCCACCCCGCTCAGGACTGGTATCACACTTCCGAACGATGCACCCACGTCCAAGACCAGTACTGTCGCACTGATTGCGCACAGAAGCAGTGTCGCCGCTGTACATGCAACGAGACGTGGATGCCGGGGCGGTGTGTCCAACAGCGTTAGTCTCAGTCGACGGCCTGAAAGGCTGCAAACGTGGTAAATCGAGTCCATGCAAAGAGAGCAGTTGAGGAGCTGAGGAGAGACTTACACCATGGTTCCTAGTGCTACGTGGGGGTTTTGAGGACGAGCCACCTAGGGCGGGTTCCCACTGTCGTCCTCGGGATTGCGTAAATGGACCGGCGAATGACAGCTCTTGTGCGCCGACGCCATTTATATTCGGAACCCTGTTAGAGCGCGAAGTCCAATATCCAATGCTAGGCTATGAGTGTATGCTGCGGGACAATCATGGGGACGGATTTGACTACCTTTCACCAGGCAGCTTATAGTTCGGCGCCGAAGACAACGTCATTCGAGTCATACTAAAGTTCCATGGTGCTGTTGTCCTCTTCTGCTGCGGATGAACGAATGACTGCATGAGGATTCTGATGGACTAAACTGTCCACGACGTCATCAACATGGGTCAATGATCCCGCAGACATCGGACTTCGGGATAGAGGGAGTCGACGACCCGCAAAACCTAGCATGGTAACGGTGCGCCGACGGGCTGCCTCCCCCATATCGAAGGGGACGCTTCGCGCTGGTGCTCATCCGTGTCGTGGATGGAGGAAAGAGGTAAGATAGGCGGCCGTAACATGAACCTGTATCCGAATCAAGTTCCAGGGGGCCTATGCAGTAGACTTGATCCGTCGATGGCAAAAGCCGTTAAGACTGGTATTGTAAGTATCAACACAAGTACAGCTAAAAACAACGTGTGAGCGATTCATCATCCATAGGGCACGGTTGCATGGTCACCGCCTGTGGCGAACCGAAAACTCACGACGGTAAGTGATTCGTGAGGCGGTACAATGTTCAAACGCTGCGATGTGCCTCGCTCCGCGCACCCACTTCGCGCGCGATCTTCTCCTCTTCTTCGGTCTGGCGGATATGGAGGTTGAAGACGACGTGCGTGCCCGGACGGCCCCACTCTTCCCTTTCCCGTACGAGTTCCTTCTCCACCCACGAAACGGTAATGGCAGCGCTGAAGATGGCCCACATCCATGGAATGCCCCATCCGAGTCCGTACGCCACATCGTCGGAGGTCGTCCAAGCGATGGCGATGAGGGCGCCTGCGAGCGCGCATCCCGACGCGCCCCAGTAGAAGGAGGTGACGCGGATGATGTAGCGCATGATGGCGGAGTGTTCGTAGCGGATCCGCCAGGCCTGGCGGAACTCGACGCAGCCCCCGCCATCGACGGCGACGATGTCTTCGACGATGGTGTAGACGGCGGGGGGGAGGCCTGTACAGGGGGGCATGGACGATACGCGAAAGGGCATCTTGATTGTGTGCGGCCAGAGGGAGGTGAGGAGGAGGGGGAAGCAGAAGACGATCATGAAGCAGGAGAGGGACATGGCCACGATGTGCACGGACGCGGGGTTCCTGGAATAGGTAAGTATTGGCGGAAGAATTTGATACGGAAGGGGTCGAAGACTTACAGAGAGGACCCGACGATGAGAGGGGTGAAGAATGCGGTCATCGCAATGCTGATTTGAATCCTGTCAAAGGGGAGGGGCAAGATAAGGCTCGGAGAGTAGGATATGAAAAGAGAGACGTCTCGCAACCAGACCGGTGAATAGACAGCTAACTATTTTGATTACAAGTGAACGCGAGGGCGACATAGCACGGTGTAGGCTATAGATGTTGAAACGGGAGATAGAGTGGCCGACGATCTGGGAGCGAGAGATGGAGAGATGGAGGACGTACGTGAACGCGTCTGGGCCGAACCTGCCAGCGCCGATGGGTCGCCGTTGATGACCGCGGTCGCTGATGAAGAGATGCCATGACCGGAAAGCGAATTTGTAGGAAGAGTAGGTGCCGACTATGGAGGTGATGATGGCGAGGTTAGTGGTGTTGTTGAGGTGGGCACCCCATCGGATGGCATAGAAGAGGATGAGAGGGACGACGCCGGCTTCGAGGAAAATGAGGAAAAAGAAGAGGGAGATCCATAATCTTCGACGACCAGATGAGGTGGAGTAGTTGAGAGAGGGAGGACGGGTTGGATGGTACGTGGACGAGGTCGAGTCGGACATGGAAGAGCCAAACGGAGGAACGCCAGAGGAGAGCTTGGGAGAGGCGAGGTGAGCATGGAGAGCCCCTCAGGAGGATGTTGGGGCATATACGCAAAGAGAGAGGTAATGGTTGGCATCCTTGGCTGTGGGATGGATGTTATGCAGCTCGTGGAGCTCCCTTGCTTAGCCGCTTGTCGAGCCCGAGTCGCGGTGAGAGCAGTCTGTATGCGATGACGTCACTCCACGTGGGCGCTCGCCTTCTGTCACGTGGCCGAGGAGGCGTACGCGTTCGCGTGCTTTCCAGCCTGAGCGCAAGGCTGCTGAAGGCGTCGACGAGGCTTACCAACCGTCTCTCTTCTTTTTGCTCCCTCTCCTTGACCTCAACTTGTCGACGACCATGGACGTCCCTCTCTTTGGAGACCAGCCCAACCAGCGCAAGAGGACCATCAACCTCGGTGGCACTCATACCGCCACAACCCACAATGACATTCTCCAAGAAGCAAGGCTTCGCAGACTCCAGCGAAACGACAACAAACGTCGTCAAGATGCTGCCATACGAATACAGCGCTCCTGGAGATCTTACCTCGCCCTCTCCTCCGCAAGACGCTCTCTTCGCTCCAAATTCGACCAGGATGTTTCCAGTCTTACCGCCCTCCGATGTCTCGTTCTTCTCGGCCACGATGAGGATGCCCTAGGCCGCTGGTCTACTGTCCTTCTTGCCTCCAGAAAAGGTGCGCATATACCTTGTTACCTTCCACCCAATCCCCTTTCTTATCGCCCACTCTAGATGTCCTTCTCCAATCCGATCAGAGCTCCCTCGTACTCTTCCGAAGAGTCTCCACAATGCTTCTTCGCTCCCTCTCCTCAGGCTCCCAGTATGTCCTCCAAATCTACTTCGTGAACGTATCTGACCTCGGCCTGCCTAGATCTCAATACGCCCAAGCACACTTAGAAGTACTCAACATCTTGCTCTCCGACAACCCCCAACACGCCACCATTGCCCGATACCTCGTCTCTCATGGTTTCTATTCCAATCTACGACAATACCTACTGCAATTCGTGGGTCTTTATTCCTATTTTTTTTTTCTTGCGCCCACTCCTAATACCGGCTCTCATTGCAGCCCGCGCCTGCCAAACCTTCTCCCTTACTCTCCCCTCTCGCCAATCTCCTTCTAGCCCCGCTTTCCTCCCCGGAAATTCTTCCCTTAGCCCTCCGTGAGTTGCTTGTTAGCATACTCACCGTCCCCTTACTCCCAAACCGCCTCTTGCCTGTTCTTTCGCCGTTCTCCTCACGACTTCCACTCGCGTCCATGAACCTTGTCCCTCTCGAGATCGCCAACGCACCTCAGCTGGAAACGATAGAGTCCAAGATACATCTCCTCGCTAATCTCACCACATTCATGCCGTACAGGTATTCCTCCCTTTCTCCCCCAGCCTTCGCCACCTACCTGCGGCTCTGCGCGCTTCTCATGACCGCCCTCCCCACACACGCGCTCGAACCCCCGCAAGCCAGGGCAGACCCAGTGCGCAATTGGGCTGACGACGACTCTGACTCCGACGACGAGACAAGGGTCGAGGTCGTGGACTCCTTCGCGCCGAAGACACAACTTCCGCCCCTGGACGACCGGACGCGGAAACGACTGCTCACCATCCCTGCTTCCGACCACATCACTTCGTTGCTCCGGGCCACTCAGAGCCCAGCGCTTCTAGAACCCTTTATCGCATTTTCACTGGGGCTGAGCACCGTCTGGCCATCCAGACGAGACAAGGTTCTGAGCACGGTCGTCGCCTACAATCGAGGAAGCCTTGTGAAGGAGATCTTTCGGACCTACGTCCGAAGTTCTCCACTGGGTCGAGACGATAACCAGGCGGATATCTCAAGTAAGCCAATCGAAATGGTTAGTTCTTTGTCCTAGTCCCATCGCTAATTTCGACCCACCTACAGAGCCCGAGAATGCATCGCATTGGCCTCCGCTCCTCCTCCTTGCCGACCTGTACACTCAAGCGCTGCTCACGATGGGCGACGACGAATTCTTTTCGACCGGCCTGAACCCTGACGTGCCTCGCAACCCGCTCACCTTGGACGAGCTCACCGTCTTCTCGCGGAAACTCCTGAACATCGCGTTCACTCTGTATTGGCGCGAGGATCCGAACAGCGCGCAAGAGACTGTGCCCGGAATGGGAAAGGTCAAGTGGGAGAACGTACGGGAGAAGGCTACAAAGTGTCTGCAAGCCCTCCACGCTCGAGAGTCCGTCAACTGACCTTCTGACCGTCTGTTCGCATCGCTGACGCTTTTGGAACGACAGCTCGAGGCGGCCGTTCGCACCTGCGGACCACTGGCTCGTGACAGCCCATGTAGACATGAACACGTTCATCAGCGCAGCTGTGTACGTCGAAGCCTCACCGTCCCGTTCCTCCCTTCCATCGTTTTGACTGGTCTTGTGTCTGACAGGTTCGAAGAACGCAAGCTGTCTATCCCCGACAACGGCCGCGCCGCCATCATCAACAAGCGGCAGCTCGCGTACCTCTCCCCCCGTCTCGGCGTGCTGAACAACATTCCGTTCGCGATCCCCTTCGACGTCCGCGTCGAGATCTTCCGGAAGTTCGTCCAGAACGACATCCAGTCCCGGGGATACACGCCGTGGGCCGGGCGCATGGGCGCGGCGAAGGTCGTGGTCAGGCGGGAACACATTGCACAGGACGGGTTCGACAAGCTTGGGGAGGTCGACTTGAGGGCACCGATCGCGATCACGTTCGTCGACCAGTGGGGGAACGAAGAGTGCGTACCCGCGCCCAGACGCCACGAATACGTTGCTGATCGCCACCATGCAGAGCTGGAATCGACGGCGGAGGCGTGTTCAAGGAGTTCCTGACAAGCTTGACTCGGGAGGTGTTCGATACCGATCGTGGACTGTGGCTGGCGAACAAGAAGAACGAACTGTACCCAGCTTCGCATTCGTTCGCTACCGAGTGTAAGTCACCCCGTCGCGATCATTCTCACCCTCGTCGTTGCTGAACGTACGACCAGCGCACAGCTTGGCATGGTACCGCTTCATCGGCCGAATACTCGGGAAAGCGCTCTACGAGGGCATCCTGATCGACGTCGCCTTCGCCGGGTTCTTCCTCGCGAAGTGGCTCGACAAGCAGAGCTACCTGGACGACCTCGCCTCGCTCGACCCGGAGCTCTACCAGGGCCTCATGCAGCTCAAGCACTACACGGGCGACCCCGAGGAGCTCGCGCTCAACTTCACCGTCGCGCAGGAGGAGTTCGGGGAGACGAAGTCGATCGACCTGCTCCCGAACGGGAGCAACATCGCGGTCACGCGCGAGAACAGGCTGCAGTACATGTACCTCGTCGCGCACTACCGGCTCACGAGGCAGATCAAGAAGCAGAGCGCCGCGTTCTTCGAGGGCCTGTCGGAGATCGTCGACCCCAAGTGGCTCAGGTACGCCGCGATCTCTCCCCCCCACCGCGTATATGTTTCTCGGCGCGGAAGTCCTCGTCCTGACAGAAACTGGGATTCGCGTAGGATGTTCAACCAGCAGGAGCTGCAGATCCTCCTCGGGGGCGTGAACTCGCCGATCGACCTCGAGGACCTGCGCGCGAACACGCAGTACGGCGGGCTGTACGACGACCACCAGCACACGATCACCATGTTCTGGGACGTCGTCAACTCGTTCACCCAGGAGGACCGCCGGAAGCTGCTCAGGTTCGCGACCAGCTGCAGTCGGCCCCCGTTGCTGTAAGTGCCCCTCTGCATTAATGTTAACATTGCTCCTGTGAGTCAGACGCGTGACGATTTCGATTTGCTGCGTAGCGGGTTCAAGGAGCTGAACCCACACTTTGCGATCCGGGACGCGACGGACGACCAGAGCCGGCTGCCGACCGCGAGCACTTGCGTCAACTTGCTCAAGGTACGTCGCCGCCTTTCCGAATCGCAGGTGGCGAAAAAGGTCGTTGACCATTGACTGCTTCTATATGGACGCGCAGCTGCCGAGGTACACGAACAAGAGGACGCTGAAGGAGAAGCTGTTGCAAGCTATCAATTCAAACGCGGGATTCGATTTGTCGTGATCGATTTCGACTTGGGAGTTCCCGGCTCTGTGCTGAGCGCTGATGGTTACGATGATAGATATCCGTTGTAATATCGTAGGGTGTATTCGTAGAGACCAGATGGCAGACCAGAAGCAGCACACAAGCCTGATGTACCCGTGTAGGCGCCGACCGGGATCTCGGGCCGCGGGGATGGAGGAGGCGGATACGGACTCCGAACGTCGCGCGCGCGGTGGTGGGGAGGCCGCTGGCGAGGAGAACGACGTCCACGAGACTTGCACGAGACGTTCACCTGCGCCTTGGGCTCTGTTCGTTATAAATGCGTCGCTCGTGTCCGACGCAGACCCGATGCCGGCTTCTGTCGCCTCCCCTCCGTTCGCTTTCCTGTGGGAGTCCTCGTCCTCGTCCTGAGATCGCGTCGCCGCATTTATCTCCTTGGTCCAACTCGTTACTCCCACCTCGTCGTCTGAGTTCCTCCTCATCCGCGACGTCGACATGCAGCCGCTAACGTCGTACCGCACTGCTCTCGCGAACCCTGCTCGACGCCTTCCTAGTCTCCTTGCCCCAGCGCGTCGTTCCTCTCCCACTCTTCTTCGCCAGGGAACACTCGGTTCGCGCCGCAACAGCTCAAGTACATCAGGTCAACAACCCAATCCCGACCCTCAGACCAGGTCCTCTAGTTCGAACGCGCCCCTAGCTTTCGTTGTTGGGTCGGCCCTCAGCGGAGCAGCAGCATACTTCCACGCAACATCCCAAGCTGAATCCGCGACCGCGGCTGGGACTGACCTGAACAGCAAGTACGGCTCACCAGAGGATTTCAAGAAGGCGATCGAGGAGCTCAAGCAGCTGTTCCCGGGAGATGAGACCGTGACGACGGACCCGGTGGCTCTGGAGGAGCACGGGATGTCGGTGAACGACTATCACGAAGGTGCGTATGCCGGCGAATTGAGAGCGTATACCCGCACCACGGGGGGATTGGCGATTGACAATACCCCAGCGTCGAACCCCTCGGTTGTCGTGTTCCCTACTTCGACGGAGGATGTCGTCAAGATTGTCAAAGTCGCCGGCAAGTACAAGATGCCCGTCATCCCAGTATCCGGAGCGACCAGTTTGGAGGGACACTACCGTGCAGTACGTGCTGGACTTGGATAAAACAATCATTCATGATGCTTCTTGCTTCCTAACTTTGGTTTACATCAGCCGTCTGTGGGCGGCATTTGCGTCGACTTGGCCAGGATGGACAAGATTATCGCAATCCATGGTACGCATCTCGGTTATCCATTCGGGCGAGATATACAAAGGCTCAGCGATTGGTGCCAGCGGCCGATTCCGACGTCGTCTGCCAGCCCGGCATTCGGTGGATGGACTTGAACGAGACTCTGAAGAAGCAAGGTGACAAGCTTCCAGAGACATACCGAAGTGCATACAATATGCTGATTTCGTACTCAGGTCTTCCATTGTTCTTCCCTGTAAAGTTCGCCATGTCTTAGTCGACGACTTCGTACTCACCTGCTCTCAGCTTGACCCAGCACCTGGTGCAACAATCGGCGGCATGCTCAGCACTGGCTGTTCAGGGAGTGCGTGGCGTTAGTCCTGGGAGCCCTGTTATGCACTCATGTTGAACGCCAGCGAATGCCGTTAGGTACGGAACCGCCAAGGCAGAATGGTTCCTTAACGCGGTACGTCTTCTCGCTCCCGATCGCGGGGAAGTGCATTTGCTGAGAAGCGCGTGGCGCTCACGTAATAGACCGTCGTTCTTCCATCTGGAGAGGTCATCAAGACTCGCAGTCGCGCACACAAGTCTTCTGCCGGCTTCGATGCAACAAAGCTGTTCATCGGTGCGGAAGGTACCCTGGGTATCGTCACCGAAGGTACGCATCCAACAACATTCATATTCATAGCCGTCGGAACAAGCTAAGCTCGCCTTGGGATAGTGACCGTACGTCTCGCACCCCTGCTGCCGACGAACGTGGCCGTCGTGCAGTTCCCGGACGTGCGCAAAGCGACGGAAGCCGTCATCGAAATCGTCAACTCCGGTGTTGGCATCCGTGCGTCCCGTCCTCTCCCCTCTCTTCCACTCGGCCACGTTTGTCTGACACCCGTCGCAATCGTAATACCATAATTATTAAGAATGCGTGGAGCTGGTCGACGACAACTTCATGCGCGCGACGAACGTCCACGGCCTCTCCGCGCGCAAATGGCCGGAGAAGGACAGCCTGTTCTTCAAGTTCCAGGGCCCGACCGCGCGCTCGCTGCAGGAGTCGGCGGACATCGTCAAGAAGATCTCCGCGAAGTACGGCGGCACCGGCTTCGAGCTTGCGCGCAACGAGAAGGAGGCCGCGGACCTCTGGACGGACAGGAAGAACGGCTTCTACTCGAGCTTGGCGATCCTTCCCGGGTCGAGGGGATGGAGCACGGACGTCTGGTAAGTCCGTCGTAGGGGGGAGTTTGGTCCCGGGACGAGGACGCATGTGGTTTGACATGGGGAACAGTGTGCCACCGTCACGGCTTCCTGACCTCGTGTACGCCACCAAAGAGGATCTCGCAAAACACGGTATCGTGAGCACCATTGTCGGACACGTTGGAGACGGTATGTTTTCTGCGGTCTTAGGAGGAGGCGGCTACTGATCCATGAATTTTGTCATGCAGGCAACTTCCATTCGCTGCTGCTGTTCCGGGACGAAGAAGAGCTTGCAAAAGCACGGGCGGCCGTCAAGCGTATGGTGTGGCGAGCTCTCGAGCTGGAGGGAACATGCACGGGCGAGCATGGTGTAGGTATGGGGAAGCGCGAGTTTTTGGTCGAGGAGCTCGGCGAGGGCACGGTCGAGCTCATGAAGACGGTCAAGAAGGCGATTGACCCTCACAACCTCTTCAACCCCGGCAAGGCGAGTGCTAGTCTTTTGAGTCCCGTCCGTGTGTTGTGCTCAAACATAGGTGTATTCAGTTGTACCCAGACAAGCCTAAGGCTTCGAAAGACTAGACGTCTTTCAGGAGATTTTTGGTTTCGATAAGCGATATTGCGTCGTGGTGTACTGCTATCCTTGTGCTCTATCTGTATGACATCCGATAGGATACCCTGTCGCATGGCATCGTCGAAGATGTTGCTCGGAACCGCTGTGGGCATCGCCGTGCCTCTTCATTAATTTCTGGTCTATGAAGCACGCCTCCGGCGAAGCATTCCCCCGGCGAATAACTCTAGCTCTACTGGGTCCGCCATAGCCCCGTGCCATCTTCGGTTCCGTAACAATTCAAGGGTAACCGGTGAGTGTCCGTTCACCAAAAGGCAGCACAACTGCCAATTGCTTCCCTGTTCACCGTTCACGTTGAAGCCTCACGCAACACGCGTGGCTCGCGTATGGACCATGTTGCGTAGTACCTCTGCCTGCATCTTGTGCGCGAGATTATTTCCGCGTCCACACCGTGTCCTCCTCGGTCAGACATGCCATTCGACCGGTCGTCTCCCAGCTCACGCGTTTTTATGGTCGTGGTCGCTCTCTGAGCGCATTGGGCACGATTTGTCCACGACATGCCGCCTGCTCCTTCCTCTCGCTAACATTATCCTCGTACGATAGCTTAAGGCAACATGGCCGGCGTGCCCGACTGTGGTTCGTGAACCCTTAACGCACGTACTCTGCTCGAGGCTTATTACGCGACTAGGGATGTTCATGGACTCGCTGGATGTTACGTGATATGGTGACAACGAATTTGATGTTCCTTTGGATTATACTAGCAGTTACCCGTGGCCTTGCCACGGAAGAGGGGTTTCCGCGATTAACTTCGGCTACTACCGAGACGCACACCGCACTCGGGCGGGCTCACGCCCGCCACTCGCGCGCTGTGCACCGTCACAGTTGTACTCAACGACGTGCATTAGTATCCCGCCAGCGAAGATCCAGAGACATTGCGTGCTCTATTCCTCGCTTCACACGCGCTCGAAGAATCTAACTTTTGGCACGCCACCCATCGGGCGGCTCTGCCCGCCCTCGCGCGACGTGCTCCGTCTCCCATCGGGAAGGTATGAGCAGTCGAGTTACTACGCCTCATCGGCGTTGGCTTGTGTGGTGCGCATGTGCACCGTGAGTGGAATCTGCTTGAGTATCCGCGACCGGGTCGCGCAACACGGAGGCTTCGGCATTGATGCCGATCGCGCGTGCGTTTCAAGCCACTTATCCCCGTCCCGTGAGGTGCGTAGGATAGAGGGCCGCTATCAACCTTGTATCAACCTCTTCTACGTTGATATCCACCCAGCCTGGTTGCTACGTCAGTCGACGTTCGCATCAGGCGCTTCAACAATCGACCCAGTTTCCTGGATTCGCAACTACCTGAAATACTGCGCCTTCTCGTCAGGATATTGGGGCCTGCTATCTCTATTGATTCGTGACCAATATGGCTTTAGATAGTGCAGGAAATAAGGGAAGAGCGAGAGATACTCAGGCTGGTTGCCTATTTTGGAAATTACTCTAAATGGAAGGACTTCCTTCGTTTACTATAGAAGATTCGTACGCTGATCTTTACCCAAACTGCGTTTTTGCACCTCGCACGTTCTCGAAGATTATCCACCAATGGAGTTGAGAAGTCTTGTAAGAGGACTGTGGGTACTAGACATCTGCTTTTGTAGAATTTCGACTGCTCGCCATGCGTCTTTACACGGCCAAAAGCTAGGTGATCATGATCGAACAACTGGACTGCTATCTCAATTTGGTAGGACGGTCAGTGGTAGAGATTTCGGGTGGTCGGCAAAGGATGTGGCATCGGAGCCGACTAGCCTAATGCCTCTAGCTACACATTCTGCAGCAGCGAGCGCAGTAAAATAGTTATCCCTCCTACATGTTCACAGAAAGTTTTCCTACTCGGCAGCACTCGGCCCAGCGAAGGAGCGACCCGGCATTTAAAGTGGAAAAATATCGTGCTCTCTCAGTTCCGAAACCGCGCCACTTCCCAGAGAGGATGAAAGGCCTAAGCGCCTGTGCGCGCCCCCAAGACGATTGCTCTCCTGGCCACCAGGACAGCCTCGGCCCTCTAGATCTGTGTCCGGGACGAGTCAACGCAGGTCAACGCCTCTTCCTCTACTACTGCCTGCGTGTCCAATAAACCATGCATTCCGACCACAACTCTCCCAACTCGGATTCCTCCTCCGACAACGACATCGAGGATATCACTGCGCCCACTGAACAGCCTGGCATCATTGCCGGTCCATCCGCCCCTGCCCCCATCGGTATCTTCGGCTCCTCTGCGCCCAAGCGTCGTCTTCCGGGAGGACTGACGATGGGAGGATTGAGCGCACGCGATCCCAAGACGAGGCGCAAGGACATCCGCCCGGGCGGTGGTGGAGGGTATTGGGAGCATCATATGGGTCCAGGTCCATCGAGGGGCTTGAAGGACGATCTGGTCGACATTCAGATCGTCGAGCAGCTGAGGCAACGTACGTGTTCTGATTCTCGTCGCGTACATCCTGTGCCTCTACGGCTCTTATCGTTACTGATCCATATTCCCCAGAATTCGGTGATCCCTTCGATGAGGGGGACCTCAAGAAGGCCACCCAGTGAAACGCCTTTGGATGTGTTCGTGCAGGCGAGTCCATCCGTGTACATTCTAAGGGACCAAGCAGGCTTGACCTGGCACTACAGGAGTTCTGCAACGCCGTTTCCCGCTTTCGTCGATTCGCAATGTAACAACGCTCTTCCATCATCTCGTCCCTGATGCGAACCAATGTATATCCTGTCCAATCATACGTTCTCTAGCTTCACACGTTCTCCTCAGATATATTCCGGCTGAATCAGTGCGTGAAGAGTTCGGGTGCTTCGGCTGGTCAAGACCTCTGCCAGTCTATAGCCCCCGGTACCGATCAGGTTCAGTCTGCAATTCAGGCGACCAGCCTATCGCTGTTTTGTACCTTACAGCAGGGCCCCCAGATCTGGTTATCGAGCAAGTCGTTTGGTGGCCTCGTTTTACCTGGGCTCCTCTTTCCCATACGGCCACCGAGACCCGCCCTTATCTTGCAATGTTCTCAATGGCGAGCCGCTCTCAATAGCACCCCCTGGGTGAGTGATCGACATTCATCACAATCCTTGGACGCACTAGACAGCCTAGATGCAGATGAGAGCTATTTTTGTTGGCCCTCTGCGGTGCTAGCGTCCCACAATGCTTCTGCGGTGAGCCATATCAGCCTTTGCGGTCCTCCTTCCCAGCTTGCTCCCAGCTCCGCCCAGTCGCATATATCGGTACCTGCTCGGACACCAGACAGCTGACCCCCTCCCCGAGGATTTACCGCGTACATATACCGAGCGCAGGGACGCGTGTTCTCGAGTCTCGAGTACGATAGCGTGGGGTGCGCGTCAACCAACTACCGACCCGACCTCCGCAGACGGCGACCTGCCATCATTCCGACAACCTTTCCAGAATACACTCCGCTATGGTCAAGGAATACAAACATCTGAGCCGTGAGTCGACCTCCCCGCTTCCTCACATGTCAATTTTTCCGTGTCGGACTGCGGACCTGACGAAATATTTTTCATCCTTCTTTGCCGACCCCTGCGTCCCCGACGAACGTACCTCGGAAATCCCTCGCTTTCGGATGTGCACTGGTGCTTCCGGATCCGCTATCGAACGTTCGGATCCGGTAACTCTCGCGTGCCCCATGCAACGCCGACATACACGCCGTCCGGCGTCATATTCTGCATGCCACGACCATGCGCACCTGCGTACCGCGCCGGTCATCATACGGTTATCCATTACGGCCGTGTGACGTGTGGCCTCCGTGCGTGTGTGTGTGTGCGAACCGTCGAATTGGGGGCGTGTCTCTGGCTCTGTCATGGCCACACCGCAGCTGAAGACGTCGACTTCTTCATGGAGCACGGATACCTCGTCGTGAAGCAGGCCTTCTCTCGCGAACAGGCCGCAGAGTTCACCAAGGACATGTGGACGCGCCTCGGGCTCGACCCGCACGACCAGTCGACGTGGCCCGTCGACCGCGACCGCATACACATGCCGTACCACAGGCAGGAGCCCGTCGCGACGTTCGCGCCCAGGGTGAGTCCTCCCTGCATCTTCGTCTTCGTCTTCGTCTGCGCTCCGAGTCCGAGTCGCGCTTCCTGAGCTTGTTTCTGGTCCCCTCCCCGAGATCCCTGAGGGCTTCATGTCCCACTCCACTGCGACTCCGCGCCTGCGGCTGCCCCCCAGTGTCCTGTGTTTTTGTTATGTTGCGCATTGGGCCCGAGATTGCCGAGTGCTAACTTCCTTATCTCGTTCTATCTCTTTTCCGCCATTCATTCTGGCCCCCTCCCCCCCCGTCGCACTTCGCGCGCGCCTCTCACGACCGGCGACCCCATGTGGCCCACCGCTTGGCGGCGCCCCTCAACACGGCTATGTACGAACGCAATTGCAATGTTCCACCGCCGACGTTTGCGATGCCGACTGAATACCATTGGACATCGAACATTGATCCTCGGGGCATCCGCCACCGCCGCTCCCGCCCATCGCGCACCCCAATTAACCCGAACGTTCGAATTCCACGATACGCACGGACCGCGAAAAAAAAACCAAAACCCTGAACGTTCAACGGGGCCCCTCGCTGGCAGGTATGGGAGATCATGAAAGAGCTCCTAGGCGGCGAAGACCGGATCGACGCCGCCGCCTCCGCCTGGGGCGACTCCTTCATCGTCAACCTCGGCACCTCCGCCCTCGCTGCCACCCAACAGCCCGCGGTCCCGGTGGCCTCCCCGGCGCAGCTCGACAACTGGCACGTCGACGGCGACTTCTTCGTGCACTTCCTCGACTCGCCCGAGCAAGCGCTCCTCGTCATCCCCGTCTTCTCCGACATCTTGCCGGGCGGTGGGGCGACGTACATAGCGCCACAAGGCATCGACCTCGTCGCGCGCTACCTCGCCGCGCACCCCGAGGGCGTCCTCCCCGCGAAGCAGTCCTTCGTCCCCACCTCCAGCGCCGCCGCCAAGTACCCGGACGCCGCCGACCCGCGCGCGGACCCGGGGTACTTCTCGCACCCGGACGCCGTGCGCGCGCACTGCACCTCGTTCGTCGAGCTAACCGCAGAGACAGGGGACGTCGTCCTCCTCCACCCTTTAATGATGCACTCCGCGAGCCAGAACCGCCTGCGCGTCCCGCGCGTGATCACGAACCCGCCCGTCACGCTCAAGGAGCCGTTCTGCTTCGCGCGCGACGACGTGGACGCAGACGCGTACTCGCTCGTCGAGCGCAAGACGCTCCGGGCGCTGGGGGTCGATCGGTTCGAGTTCGCGCCGACGACGGAGCGGAGGCGGATCGTGCCCCCGCGCGTCGCGATCCAGGCTGCGATGCTGGAAGAGGAGAAGCGGCGGCTCGATGAGGCGCGGGCTAGGGTCGACGTCTGCACGAACGGCGATGCTGATGCTGGGGGGTTCCAAACGCGCGCGATCGCTGTCGCCTAGGAGGGGGATCTAGGGTCTATGCATGTACGATTACAGTATGGGGGCTTGGGGACGGACCAAGGAGTTCGCGATGGGACTAGCCTAGCTTTCGCGAAGTATGCCCACTGCCGCGAGCGGCGAAGTGGGTGGCAGTGGCAGTGTTGTTGCCCTGTATGTGTTTCTCGTCTCGGGTTTGTACGTTATACGCGACCGCGTTTATTCCGTTCGGCGCGATGCGACGCCTGTATGAAGTTCTGGATGTACATGTACGTACTTTGTGCGAATGAAGAGCAAGAGCAACGCTCCTGTCGTTCACGCGTCCGAGTCGGCGATAGCGTGGCCCAAGCTTGTCCGGGCGGAGATGTCAATTAGATGGCAGGGGGCATGTATGGGCTACAGCGGTAATCGTACACACGCCGAACGCGAAATGAAGGAGCATGGCGGCAGGCAACCGGAAAAAATGAAGACGCGACGGGGGTTGCATATCTTAGAGCAGGGGGGAAAGCATTTGCGCCACGGGCTCAGAGTCTATGAGGGTGTCCACGTATGATACGAATATGTAAGGGTGCGAAGTCGGCGGACGGACGGGCTGGAATTGATAACGTCAATCAACCTCTGCCATGTTGCGCGAGGGTTCCGAAACAAGCTCGCGAGAGCAGTTGCTCACCATTATGCGGTGGCGCGTTTGATACGTACGCCCACGGGTCGTGGCGACCATATGAGGGGCAGAGGGTTGTCGTTTTAGAGGAGGCCTGGGAAGAACCACCACGGGACGCTGCGCGAATAGTCCTCCCACTCCTTGCCGAAGGCCTTGCGGAGCGCGGCGTCCTCCATCCTCGCGCGCCGGACGCCGACCATGAGCCACCAGCCGTACCAGATCGCAAAGCCTACCCACGGGTAGACCGTGCTGCCACCGAATATGCGACTGAAACCCTGAGAACCAGCGTTTGATGAAACGCACTCGGCGATCCAGCCTCCGGGGGAGAGGTCGGCGAGACCTAGACCGGCACAAACGAGGAGAGAGCCGGAGTAGGCGGGGTGGCGGACGAAGGCGTACGGGCCGGATGTGATGAGCTTGTGTTTTGGGAGGAGGGCGAGATCGAACGTGAAGAATGGGCCCAGACAGCGGTAGCAGGTGAGGCGGAGGAGGGTTCCTGCGGCGACGAGGGCGAGACCGAGGAGGAAGAAGGGGGTGGGGCGGATGAGGGAGGCGGGGGAAGAGGCGGTCGGGCAGAGGACGGTGGGAAGGGCGGAGGAAAGGGCGGAGCGGGGGAGGTGTTGTGAGAGGACGAGGAGGATGTCGGCGATGGTGCAGAGCCAGACGAGCGGCTGCTGGATCTACACGGGACGGCCATCAGTACGTTTAGTCGGCGGAGGAAGGTGAGAAGACGACATGTGGGGGAGGCGGGTAGCCGAAAGGGGAGTTGAGGATGAGTGAAGAAGCCGGAGGAGTGGGAAGGGATTACGGAAATTGATAGACTTGGGGAGCGGCGAGGGACGGGGTGTGGTTCGCGGGCGTCATTGCGGGCCCGGAGAGGGCGAGTGCGGTCGGGAACAAGATGTGGAGCGAAATGGACGCACCTTGAATACCAAAGGAGCGATCCTTATCCAGGGCGACTCAGTGGAGTCGTAGCGACCACTTGGTGGCGTTTTGTTGGGAGGAGTGCTGGCGACCTGGTAGAGGACGGCATGGAGGAGTACTAGAGGTGCACGAATAAGCGACATGGCTGATGGGAGAGAGCAGACGGAGGGTGGTGTGGAGGTGAAGGGAATGGGGGGAGAGACGGGGGAGGACGCAGGGTTTTTAACGAATCCGAGAAAGAAGGGGGGAGGCGCATCGGAAGACCAAGGTCCGCGGGAATGGATGTCGGACAGGGGATAGAGCATAAACGAGGGGACCGAAGACGGAAGACGAGGGGGGAATTGGCGACAAGAGGCCGGATGAGTCTGGATGTTCGCGCGGACGTTGTTGGTCGTCATCGTCGCGTGGGGCGGGAGCGATAGAACTCAGCCCTTCCCATCGCCCGGCGCTCTCTTTCCTCGCCGTGCGCCCGTCGCTGGAGGGCAGACAGGAATCCCACGCCGGGCCGCACGCGCTGCGATTGGACGTATGTCAGCGACCGACAGGAACTCGTCCATCTCAGCCGGCCGGCGGGATGCGAGCCGAGGAAAGCCTTTCGATCCGCGGAAATCTGCCCCGCGGTGACACTCTTAGCGATCCGCCACACTCGCCCATCCGCATCATACGCTTACCGTGCGTTGGGGACCCTGGCAGTTGCACACATTCATTTCGCACGATGCCGGCCACCTAGATCATATCCCGTTTTGGCAATCGTCTTCGTTGACCGTCTCACCGCCATTCTTCTCTCGCCCTCCGCCCATGCGTCTCTCAACCACCTCCTGCCCTCCGTCCGCGCCCAGCAATATCATCATACCTGTCTTCCATTCCGCCCTAGATCGTCGTCCTCAACCAAGGTCCTCCCCTGTCAGATGGGCGGCCATTCATCGTTCGCACGCACCTTCCAAGATTCTTTGACTTCCAGCCGCCCGCTGTCCACCCATCTTCCGCCTTTTCTTCACCTTCCTCCACCCCCTCCCCCGCGCAGATAGCTGTCCAGTTCAATGACACCGTTAATTTTGTCTATCCCATGAATAGAATTAAGCCTCCTCACCTGCGCGTTCCGTTTATATAGGACCCAACCACTAGCACGGACATCGATCATCTTTAACCGCCCTCTCCGGCCTCATCCCAGCCGCGTCCCCGTCACGCCTCTCCCACCGGGCTGCGTGCGCGTCAGGCGGGGCGTCCAGACGAATGCGAATCCCACCTATCTGCCCCAGATCTCACCGTAGCTTATCACGCGCACCGCAGACGTTCCAGGTACCGTTCGTCCTTTGTCAGATGCCAGATCTTGAGAACTCGCCCACCGTCTCGCCCAGCTCTTCTACCCGTCTCTTGACCGTCTCGCTTTCCCATCGTGCCTTCTTCGGAGCTCCTTCCAGATAGTGCTTCACCGCCAGCACCATCTGCCGCCCGCACCGTTCCACATCCACGCCCCCAGTCCCCGTCCCGAGCCCTGTCACCACCACCCGCCGAATTCCCTTCCCCTCCGCCCCCTTCCCAGCTTCATAATCACCCACTCCTGATCCCACATCCGACCTTCCCTCCCCCTCGGCATCCCCACGGCCTCCGGCGGGAGGGCACCCGCAATCGGTGTCGGTGTCGGTGTCGGTGCCGGAGTCAACGCTCCCATTCCAGCGCCCGATCTCACACAGCAGCGTCCACATGCAGTTATATGCCAGCTCCCTGTTCCACCCGACCCACTCGGGCTGCTTCATCGTCGGCAGCACCGCGAGCGTGTGCGTTCCCCACCTGTTCCTGCCCAGCCCGGACACCTCCGCGGGCAGCGGCACGAGCGTGCAGCAGCCCGGGGGCGCGAACCCGGCCCAGCGGGCGCGCAGCGCCGCCTGGACGTGGTCCGTCAGCGCGTACGCGTCCGACGAGCTGCCCTGGAAGATGCGCGACAGCTCGAGATCAAATCTGTGTGCGGCGTGGCCGGTGGCCACACAACCACGACGTTAGCGGACGACGGTTATACAATTTGTTGCCAAGCGAATGAATACGCAGCGGAAAAAATTTGCACGACAGGCGGGCGTTGGGTATAACAAGTTGCAACTCAGACTGGCGTCTGGCCGCGTGAGTGCGTGCGTGCGTTTGTCGCGATCGGCGTCCGGGGACTCGGGAGACATGCACTGTATGTCCTCGGGGAGACGAAATAGGCATGAATGCCGGCCTCGCCATCGGCCATCCTATCTGCATCAGAGCGTGTCGCGGTCCGCCTCGCTCGCCAGAGCTCGCCAGTACGCAGGCGGTGCGAGCTTAATATCATGCAATCACATGTGGGCCCCCTTGCGTCGGGTTGCGGGTTGCGAGGGACTCAGGGAGGGCCGGCCCTGCAGCCCAGGGCCTTGCAGGTCGAGGCTCGGTCCCGCGAGCCCAGACTCGCAAAAAAGAAAGAACGAACGAACGAAAGAAACAAAGAGACTCGGGACTCGGGAGTGTCTGGGAACCGCAAGCGCGGCAAGACCGAACACCGAACGTGCGCACTCACCCGCCGTCCATGATCCCGAACGAGTTCGCCGGGGACACGACGCAGTCGTTCCGCACCTCCGCCGGGTCCAGTTCCTCCAGCTCGCCTTCGCATACCGTAATGTACGCTTCGCCGGGGCCCAGGCGCCCGCCCGCCGGGAAGTACGACTGAATCGCGCGGCGCCACGCGTCCGCGAGCGAAGGGCGGTCGGGGCGACGGGCGCGGGCGACGAACACAAAATGCGGAATCCGCGGGAGACTGGTACTGTGCATCTGCATCGAAGGCCTGAGCGAGGCGACGGCGAGCGGGGGGAGAGTGAGAGTTGGCGAGTTCGCATTCATCTCGGCAACTCAAGCCTGGCTGCTGACGTTACGGTTCCGGGTTCGCTGTATGGGTGTAGGTTGGGTCGCCGGCGTGACGGGCCCCGTGAAGAAGCAAATAGGCTAGAGCTGAGCTGGAGTCTGAGATACGCGAGGCTGCCTGCAGGGCGGCGCAGAGGCGGCGGGCGACTGAGGACGACAAGTTCAATCCCAACGCCGTTGCCGCTGCCGTTGCCGTTACGCCAGCCGACCGGCACGGTTGCGAACAGCGATCGGGCAGCCAATCTGCCCCACGTGCCGTCCAGCGCCTGCGTCTCTTTCCTCTTCCAACAGCAACTCAACCACCCCAGCCGCCTCCCTCCAACTCCGAGCGCACTTTGGCTCTCTTCGCTGCAATGTACGTGTACCTCGTCGCCGCCTTCTTTCGCTCGGCAGGCCCGTCTGCATCGCGAAGAAGCACCTGTCGGCCTTTAAGCAGACCGCCGACTCGGAGTACGCAGGCATAGCCGCGGTCATGAAGGTGCTCTCAGGTGTGCGCTCGACTTCTGCTCGAGTGCCCCCAACGCTAACTGACAGTGACAACTCTCGCAGCTCTAAACCGCCTTCTTTACCCTCGCCCATCCCCTCCCCACGGATTTGCACTCCGTGGGTGCCCCCCACCTCCGAGTCCCAGGTTCATAAACCCAAGTCAGTTTGCCACTGCGTGAACGACGCGCTGCTTCTTCAGCCCACAGAAGAGCTCTAGCGGCGTTCATATGTCCGTCAGCTGCGCTCTCCCACTTCCAAGTTTCATCATCGCCCTGCGTCCTGCTTCCACCTTCGGTCCCCTTTCGCTAAGGCTTCTTCTCCGCTGCGCTGAGCTGGGACTCGAGGCCTCGCTGCTCGCCTTCAAAGCTTCACCTCGCATGTCTCCGCCCCCTGGGGCGTCGGGCTCTGCCTGGGTGCATGTCCGCGGGCTTGGCTTGCGCGCACGAGTCCCGACCTATTTCGAGCATAGTCATGCTCAAGCTGTGGAAGCCCCGCTCCCCACCGCGCACCTTCCGCTCTCCGTCGCTGTGTTCCCTGTGCGGTTGGCTGATAACCGCAAAACCGAAGTCCTTCTTTTCTTGGCCATGCCGTTTTGCTGGCTCGCTGGCGTCATCTCCTCGTAGGTTCCACTTCGCAAACGCCGATATGAACATGAACGTCGACGTCACCAAAACTCTCCTCAGGTGCGGGTGGGACTCGGCGGCCTTCCTCTCTCCGTCTCTCCGCCTCACACTCGCTGGGTTCGACCGGTATGCCTCGTCCTGCGCGGATGGAAGCTCCCGGACAGCTTCAGCTTCACTGGCAGCTTGGAGCAATCACGAGCTTATCCATCTCCATTGTCACAAGCTCTCGCTCTCGCTCTTGCCCGAACTCAGGCTTTCGCCGTCTTCCGGGGACCCCGCCTTCCTCCGCGAGCGCAGCTCCGCGTCCGTGCCTCCCGGGCCGCCGTGCTGGGCAGACATGCAAACACACAGACAGGTGACGTCGAGCGCAAGTGCGTCCGACGTCAGAAGTTTGGCTGAAGAGCCTGAACGGGAAGCTGGCCTTCCCCCGCGAGCGGCGCTGCGCGAAGGAAGGCCTAGGTATGGGGTACGTATTATGGGCACACAGGACCCGCGCGCCGCGAGGCGGGCCGGGGCCGGGGTCGGAGTGCTATATCCCGTACGTTGCGAGACGTATCATACTTTCACAGGCGAACGTGAACGACGAAGGCCAGTCGGGTCGCCGACGGCCAACGGCCATGGTAGCCTCGTGTCGGGAGGTGGTGTCCACGGTTGCTCTTCTTAGAACGTCCGGCGGGCTTCGTATTTTCTTGGGTGGAGCAGACGTCGACCGCGGGCTCTATTTCTATGTTCCGAATATTCACTCAATACTCGACTTCGCTTCTTTCCAGATCTACGTATACCCTCCGCGGGCGTGGGCGTGGAGGGGTGCCGTAGCTAGCGCGAGAGTACATCGCTTTCCGGACACACCCGCAACTATGGACCCCGTTCGGTTCGAATCGTTCTGCCATTATTTCCTGTCGACAGTGGGCGTCGTGCGTGAAGATATGTCATTGTCACTGTACTGGATTCATGCGAATGCGGCGCGCCGTCCGCGCGGTTTGTGCATATCCCTTGCCGTTCTCGTTTCCGTACGCGCACCACGCAGCCTCGGCTAACGTTCGTGCTCCAGTACCTTCGTGGCGGTGCTCTCCGAGTCCGAGTTCGCCTCGCCTCCCCCAAGCTAACGTTGCGGCGGCCGGCTGCGCGACTAAGAAGTACTGCGCCGACTTACGGTAGGGAGTGTTCGATCAGGCGGCCGTTGCCTTGCAATCTGCCCATCTGTGGCGTCGTATGTACGAAACCAAGCTGGCCACGGGCCCGCGCGATCCCTCGTACCTCCAACTTGCATATAACTGCGGTACGTCGGGTCGGAGAGCACGCGCTGTTCGCAGTTGAAGCATTTTGAATATCGGGTGCGGTCCAGGTGTGGCCAGGACCAACGCTCTTTTGTTTTTGTTTCTAGTCCTTGCGGCGCGTCGACCCTCACGTCGGTGCGGTGCTACTAGCTTACTCCTCGGTGGAACGTTGGTGTGGATGGGGACGATCTCCGCGGACATGCATATGGGGGCGCTCGGAGCGGCGGCGGTGCCACTACATGTCATATCGATGGCAATATCGCTCATATACGTGAAGCTGGGCTGCGGCGAGGACTGCCTATGCACGGAGGCCGACGGAGGAGCGCACGGGCCCAGGACAGGCCAAGCCTCAGCACGTTGGGCGCTCGGGATGTTGGGGAGGGAGCTGGAGCAGCGCGGCATCGCCGGATCTCGCTCGACGCTCGTGCCAAACCTTCCGCCCGGCTGGTACACCAAAACAAGCTCGCGAGGCTCGAGGCCAGTGGCCAGTGCCACTCGAAAGCGCGCTTTTGTGACGGGGGTGGGAGGCGTCGAGTTTTTGACTCGATGACGCGTGCGCCTGCAGCTGCACGCCGATGTCGATCGCCACCCTGAACGCGCACGCACGCCCATGCGAATTCGAGATGCGTATTGCAGGCGTGGCGCTGGGGGTTCTGAGGAAGGACGGGCAGGGCCCATGGGGAAGAGATCTGGAGGCACCCGAACAAGGAAGGCAAGGAGACATGTCGATCCTCTGCAAGAATCGCAATGACGCGCACTCGCCAACGTTCTTCGACAGGTCCCCCGTTCTAGCGATTCCTTCGGCCGGATGTGCGCCCCGACGTCGTGCCGATCGTCCGGAGTGGTGCTTGTTTTCTGGGGCGTCAGCCGCGATGCATACGCGACCAGGGTCTGGACCTAAGCGTCAATTTTATCGCAATAGCGACTATGTGCTCGTGTACGTCTAGGTTTGTTGTCCTTAAGCTTTGCCTTACACCAGTACATTCATTATTCCATTTCCCCAGCATTGTCGGGCTATACGGTTTGGGGTGACCAGGGATCCGGTGGCCATCCGTATGGCAGGTCCAAGCGTGGCATGCCTCGAGGCCATCAACACAAGTACGCATAATAGGATAATCTCAACCTCCCGAGCTTTAGCTGACATTCAATTCAACAGTCCTTCAGGGCTCAGCCTAGCCCCGCGCCCGCGACCACGAGCTCTCTTATCCTCCAACTTCCCCCTCCTCTCCATCGCTCAAATGGAAATCGGACCACCCCGCCCAGCCTCGACATCGTCCAACGCCACCTGGCCTTCCACAATCTCCTCCTGCACCTGCACCTGCACCCCCTCCTGCGCACCCCCGCTCGCCCTGACCGCGTGCACGAACATCTTCGCCCGCTTCGTGACCCACTTCCGGTACACCACCTCAGGCCCAAACGCCAGCACGCGCCCGACCGCCTCCAGGATTTTCCCGCAGCCATAGAGGACCATCGCGCCCGCCGTGAGCCCGACCCAGAAGCAGAAGACCGGGGGGATGACGAGCGCGATGAGCCCCATGTAGAGGAGCTTGAAGATGTTCAGCGACTCGGTGCAACAGGTTTTCGCGCCTGCAGCGTTCGCGTTTGCATTCTGGTTCGGGGTCGGGCTCGGGTTCGGCGCGGACGATCCGGCGTCACTGAGCACGGTGCCCGCCTCGAGGTCGTTGTACGACACGGCGGACTGCACCGGGCTGGTGGGGAGGAGGGTGTACTCCGGTAGGACGTTGGGGTCGATACGGCCCTGTGCGTTCTTGACGTCCGCCCGCCAGGTGTTATTGTCGTTCGCCATATAGTCACGGTGCGACGCGTTACTCGGACGGTGGGTTTCGGAGGTGAGCTGGAGTGCGCGCTGTGGCAAGCTCGAATGCTGATTCAGATGCAATGCATGCATTCGCTTAGCTCCGGAAGGTTGGATGCTCTGGAACGCTACGCACCTCTAGCCTCTTACAGGGAGCCTGCAGACGGTCGCGCGGTAGACGAGGGGGTGAATCGTGCGGGAGGACGGTGGCGGCTGGAGTCATATGTAAGTACGAGGTCTGGCACCGTTGCAGGAACCGCAGTCGCGAATCTGATGCTAGATGTTTGTCGGCCGCGCCTCCAACAGCCACGACTACTACCAGATAACTCCGGCTGTGAGCGACTAGCTATAGTGCGCTTTTCTCTTCGCTTTCGAGGTAGGTTCGTCTGACACTGGCATGCCCAAAAGCGTTTGCTTGTGCAACTCATCTTCGTGCTCATGTCTTTCGTCAGTATCCGTAATACCTCCTCGGGCTTCCGTCGCATAAAGGGATTGCAGAGTGTTGTGTGGACTATTCACGAGTGAGTGTTCGTGCTTCTCGTAACGCCAGTCCGCCGCCGTATCTGACTGCGGAGGGAATACAATCGCACCGCCAACAGGAGGCTGGGAGGACACACACGGTGAATTTAGGCCGCGCTTTATACGCCGTGCGTCCTTGTTTCGCTACTGCAAATAGACGTAGGGCACAGAGCTAACAGCACTACATGAAGTTGTACTATAAGTCGACCCAACAGCCAGGTGGCAGTGCCGACCTGACGGCGTAAGTTCGCTGCGTCTTCCTTCCAACTGTCCTCGAAATACGATTGGGCAAGCTCCAGTCGGACACCTCGGCATTCCTCGGATTTAGGTTTGGCCTTTTGTTCGGAGCGAAAGTCACGAAGTTCGACACTATTGAAGGCAGTGCTCTCGACTCCACCCTTCACGACTTCACAACGCCACAGAAAGGTTCCATAGCACACAAGGGTAGGAGGCTCTCGAATCTCCTGTCGTCCTTCGCCTGTCGGATCCTACTCATTCGGTTTCCGTTGCGTTCTATGACCCTTAGGCTTCTCTACGTCTCCGTTTCGACAGCATTGTTCGAGACGGGTTGTAATTCAATAGGACTGAGAAGGCCATTCAGCCGTTGCGGGATGGGCCCGCATTGCCCAGTATTCGACTTCTTGTTCGTATGGATCTGATGGTGGCGACTTCCACCGGTCGGAGGACCTACATGCATGGAGCTTCTTAACAGCCGGCGCTCCGGCCAAATTCCGCTCTGCTTCCGGTCGACCACTCCAATTGGTGACTCGAAGTAGAACGATACACATATATGCGTGCATCTTCCAGGTCAGTGGAATCCTTATAGTTTGTCGAACTGCGATATTGCCGGGCTAAAAATGGTCATCGAACAAGGCGCAGGGCATGAAAAATCTTCTTTGCTGTGCACAACCTCTCGCTAGAGAAGTTGACGGTCAGCCTGTACAACCTATCTTCTGAGGTTCGTGTTATCTCATGAACCTGCATAGCAAGTGCCGAACTTAGCTCTCCACCCGCAAGCCAAGAGTCGAGTTAAACTCGAATCCGGGCTTATGCTGTACGCAGCAGTCCTCTAGATCTTTCCTATCAGGTGTTCATCCAGTTCGATAGGGACACGAACTTTGCCGGGATGTATCCCACAGCGCGGCGACCAGAACGTCGTTTCAAGTTCCCGCGAAACCTCATGACGAATGGCCACGCGTGCGTAAAAGATGCCTGTTTCTCCTTGAATTTGTCCCAACTGATTGGACCTCCGTTGCATTAAGCTTTGACTCGCTCCATATTGCAGCCATTGACGAGGAGTGGATGCAGGTCACGCGCGAATTTGACAGATCGCACATCCCATCGTTACGGCATGGGAACCCTGAAGGGTTTTCCACTCAGCATTCGAGTTGCAATGCAGTATAGGTGGGTGTACGGCATCATGGAATGCGTCTTTGGGCTACCCGATGGACGGGGGGGAGAAGGCACTTCATATCAGCGAAGCGGGACCAAGCATCCATGAGGGGGATCTCAGGGCGAAGGACGAGAAGTCGCGACGGCATCAAGAAGCACTCCCTGCTTTTGGGTGGGAGCATCGCATCGCCGTCGATACTTACTGTATCTGCCAGCCCCTTCCGATCTGAACCCGCATTGCAGCCGCCATGATGGCCCTAGGTGTGTATAAGATCCTGGTATGCGTCCGATCGACCTCGACCCCATCGCTGCTTACCCTCTCATAACGACGTGCCTTCTAGCGTCCCCGCACGAGTTCCGACATGGATCTTGGTATCGTGAATGTCCAAGAGAGCATGTGCGGGGTCCGCTTGGCCGCGATATGCCTGTACTGACTACGGCATCTTTCGTCACAGTCGCACCGACCACTACTGCACCCTCTCTGCCTTGAGTGAGTACTCCTTGTCATATCCACGTCGTTGACCGGATTAGTGAGACAACCGCTGACCGTAAGATGTTAACGGCAGCATTGCTATTATTCGAATATGCCCTCACGCTAGAACGTGAGGTCGCCATATTCTGGAAACGCAAGGCCACCGGTGCCTCCGTCCTGTTCTTATCCAACCGCTACATCTCGCTCGTAGCGTATTCCACACGTATGTTCCTGATGGGTCACTGGCCGTGCACGGTGCGCGTCGTCTTATCCCTCCGAATCCCGCTCTTCTGCTAACCCTCATCCACCAGAGGTTCGCTATGCGCTCCGTGTCTATTCACATCGAGCTGACCCGCCCACAGCTACGCCAACCTTGAAATCGCGTCACAAGTATTCGCATATTTGCAATACGTACCCTGGGCAGGTGAGTAAAACGGACACCAATTCCGAGCTCGAGTCCCGCAGCGGCTTACTCACCCTGAACTTCCTTCCACCAGCGTTTTCCGCGCTGCGCGTATACGCCTTGTGTGGGCGACCCTATCGGTGGCCCGTATCGATGCTCGTCCTCGCACTCTCTTCTCTGCTCATAGTCATGAACTACGTCCGTCCGCCCTCTCGTTTAATCGTGCCACCAGACCAACGCTGAAGCAAGCCGTTCGCTAGGCCCGACTACATTGGCTGACGCTTGTCGAAGACACAATAACCGGCACCGAATGCTTGATGCGTGAGGTCCGCGTGCCCTCCGGACTAAACCGAATGTGAGCGAATTCCCGGACCCGTGGTGTTGCCCGATTACTGACCGCCGACCGCCGCGAAGATGTATGTATCGTTTTCGCCCGAACCTATCACCCGCTCCGACTAACCCATCCGGACATCCAGTCACGATCGTGCCCCGCGTAGGCGTCATAATCGCGGACGCGATCGTCATTTGTGTGACCTGGCACACGACGTACCGGTCCAACAGCGTCCTGCGCAGCGCTCTTGTGAGACCCACAGGGGGGAAAACGACGTTCTCGAGTACCCTCCTTCGCGATGGTATGTGAACGTTTCCCCCCTCCGTCCCTCGTATATTCCCCCTAATCGTTTCGTTTTCGGGTTGTAGGGACGCTGTATTTCGGGTCCGTGCCCAGATGGCAGCCATATGCGCACTGGTGCTGACGACTTCGTTTTACTCAGTCTTCTATTCATAATGAACATCATCTACCTCACCCTCACCATGTTCCCGGTAAGCATCTCCGTATCTCCCCCAGAGGGCCCATACTTAATAACAATACCCCCAGACGGAGGTGGACTCCCTCACGCAAGTCAGCTACGTCGTCGAGTTCTCAGAGCCGTACGCCGTCCCCCCCCCTCCCCCTCAGTCCCGCTTCTCTCTCTGACCACCCCCCTCCGCGTCCAGCCTCACGACGATCCTGATTTCAAGGTTCCTCCTGAACCTGCAAGAAGTAAACCGCAATCTGGAGCTAACCTCTGGCACGACGCGAGCCCAGACATGGACAGGGCCTACGACCGCTCTGGACACCGTCGTCTTCGCCGACCGGGTCGTCGGGCCCATGGGACTGCCGCTCTCTGCGATCGACGACGACGACGACGACGCGGATTCTGAGTATGATTTTCGGAGGTTGGATGAACCTGAGTATGGATACCCTATGGCTCCATTAGCGCGCCGAGGAAAGTGGGCGGCCTAGGACTCGGAGGAGCCGGTGTTGGACATTCGTATCCGTATATGTATGTATGAGCATGAGCCGCACGAACTTGACGATATTTGGACACGATGAACTTTCGATCGTATGTAGAACATCGATGGTAGGCGTTCACTGTCGCGTCTCCAAGTTTTAAAACGCGGGCATAATATTCAAGTCGTTTCTCGAATATGAGAATACCACTTTCAACCTCAAGATCGAGGGACTACACAGCGGTGGCGGAGATTCCCTCGAGACCACGTTGAGGGATGTGATAGTACGATGTTGATACTGAGTGGGGCTCTCCTCGACCGAGCTCGGAGCATTTAAGCCGCGAGGGCCGCGACCCTCTCCCGCAAGGCATCGCGCTCGTCCAGGACGCTCGTCTCGAAAAGCCACCTCGTCTGCTCCCGGAACTCCTCCTCGAGCACCCCGATGAGCCCACGCGGGTACCGCCCCGCCCTGCTGTCCTCCGCGCTCACCGCCTCCCACCCCGCGCGGCACAGATGATAGTTATCCCCGTTCCGCGCCGAACCTTCCTGGACCCCCTGCGAATACGGCCGGCGGACGTCGTCGTAGATTGCGAGCGCAGCGGGGAGGTTTGCGAGCGTCACGGCGGGATGGGAAAGGATGGTCGCGAGGACCAGGCCGTCCTCGAACGCTTGGCCCACACCAGCCCCCTGGTGGGGCAGCATGGCGTGGGCCTGAACATGGGTACCAGTGTTTAGTAGGCGTATTAGTAGGTCCCGAGCGAGGGGCTGACCGAAGGGGACTCAACGTACAGCGTCTCCGACGAGGGCGGCTCGTCCTTTGACGTAGGTCGGTAGCTTGGGTACGGCGTGTATTGCCCAGAGGAACGGCTCCGAAATCGCCTGTGACATTGTGCCAGTGGCCCAAATATGAACAGAGATGCCTCATCTCGTCGCGCAAGTGCGTTCATTTATATAGAATAAGCGCACCTTGGCGGTAGCTAACGCCTTGGGCTCCCAGTTTTCGAACAGCTTCGCTACGGTTTCCGCGTTGGTGGGCTCCATCCAGGGGCCCTCGTACACCGTGGTAGAACCGGGGACGCGCTTGATGGCAGCTACGTTGATGAACTTCCCGCCAGACACGGGATACAGCATCATTTGCTGCGAAGGTCTTCGTCAGTGGCAACGGCCAACGTCCAGGAACACAGTGTACACGGTACACACTCCGTTTTTTCCGACCAACTGTCAGGGGATGCGCTCCTAGTCAGTACTTCATGCGTATATTAAGCGATAGAGGCGCACAATTTGGAGCTTGCGGGTATATTCCAAGAGCTCGGGCGAGAGCGCGCTGGCTGGAGCCAAACCGCGGTACGCGATCTGGCCGGTAAAGACGGGCTCCACCATCCCGCGGAACCGTGCGGCTTCCTCGGCTTCACCACGCTTCTCCGCTTCTTCTGCAAGACCGTTGTACATCGTGCGGCGGACGGCAGAGCGGATCCCGTCGCTGCCGACGACAAAGTCGCAGGTCGCCGTCGTGCCGTCCTTGAAGTTGAGCGTGATAGGGTCTGCCATGGTGGAAGGCTCCGAGTACGACGTGAGGCGTTTCGCGAAGTGGATTCCGTCGCCCGCATCGAGGTGCTTGGCGAGGAGCTTCTGGAGGACAGACCTGTGGAACGCGTGCACTGCGGACACGGCCGTGGTTTAGTCAGGTAGTGATCTTCGCCACAATATCCGCGCGGCAGATCGCACTGACACTCACAGTTGGGAAATTCTGCGATGTCCACCGCCGGTTGCTCGTCACCCTTGCGAAGCCAGAAGCTAGCGCCTTCCCGAAACGTGCCACAAGCGGCATTCAGGTTTCGGCATACGAAAAGTACTCGAGGGCGGCATACCGTCGCGGTCTTCTGTGCCTTGGATCGTAAGGAGATCATCTTCGAGTCCGAGTTCCTTGATGATGGACCAGATGCGTGGCGACATCCCGATCCCAGCACCGACCTCGGTCAGTTCGGGCGCAGACTCGTAGATGTCGAACCAAACATCCGGCGCATATTTCTTGAGGGCCAGGGCGAGGACGAGGCCGCCCATACCACCGCCACTAAGTAAGAGTGAGGACAAGAGCTGTCAGTATTCTGACTGGCCTATGCAGATGCGACTCGGAACTTACACGATGGCGACGCTCAACTTTACAGTCGGCCGGTTTTCTGCGGGAGACATGGGCATGTTCGGTACGGGCTGTGGTGACGGTGATATTCGTGCATAAGTCGCAAGGTTCGCGTTCTATATGTATGACCGAGAGACGCCGTTCGCCGGCTTCCGATTGACCCCTGACCCCCCGATTCCGCGAGATGGCAGTCCATCGAAATGGTTGGGTCCCTCGGTCGTGGGGCTGTCGCCATAGTAGGCCAGGCCAGGATTGGGATCCGGAGTGCGCCTTCGATGGTTATTGATCCTCGTCCGACGGACATGGCATCGTAAGCTCATCGTGAGCTCAGCACGTGAGGCTATTGAATTAGCATCGACGAATGCCGGTCATTGTCCAGCTCTTCTGAAGTCCTCGGCTGACCGATCCACGAAAGCCTTCACACCGGCTGTGAGAATTGAGCGTCAGCATAACCGAGAGCCTGAGCCAACGATAAGCGTCAGCTCGGCGAGCCATGTGGGTCCCACAGTTCGCTCCGGTTCTCACCTGTGACCTCGCGCTTGCTTGCTGGACTGGTGAGACCTAGAGCACAAGTCCGAGTCTGAGCATAAGCACGTTCCGTATCGGACAGGAAACGTAGATCCAGAGCCTTTACTAACCTCGAGCAAAACCCTCTGGTAACGGCTCCAGCGGGATGGCCGCTGTTTACAACTCGTAATTCGTGTCCCGATTTCACAATAAAACAACGCTGTTTCTGCACAGTACGTACTCACGAATGCCTTCAATGCCCCTCGAGGACGATACAAACAGCCTATTGGCCACCTTGATCGTAACGCCGTATCCACCGCCTGCCAGTGGCGACGCACGATGTGCTCATGCCGACCCCGCGCGCCGACGCGAGCTTGGCAAGCGTGTGACCAAGCGGCCGGAAAGGACGAGGGAGAGCACAAAATTCCGGCTTCGAACGCCTGACCCGCGCCTGTGCCCTCGTACAAGAACAAAGCATGCGTCTGAACGCGCATCGGGAGTTAGACCACAGAATTCGGAGCAGGATTGGCATAGACGTACCGCGTCGACGTCTCTGATGAGGGCGACTTGTCCGTTAACATACACATACTAGGTGTGCGGCCCCACCATCGTGCGCAATCGCACTTCTTCCTCGGCTCGCTCTCCCTCGCAGTACTCGCTGGTCCTCGGCGTCATTTGTAAAGACATTGAACGTCGTCCGGCGTACCGCAGAATGGACGCTATCGCTGCCGATGATGGGATCGGAGGTGGAGATCGTGCCGCCTTTGAACTGTAGCATGATCGGGCTGGGGCTGCCAAAAGAGCAGATAACGATAACTGTTGTTATTCTAAAGCGGCGAGCACAATTATTAGTGCAGAGAAATTAGGCGCCAATTTCGAGCACGCGGGCCCAGTACTCAGTACGTACTCCAAAAGATAAACGCGGGTCGAGTCTAGAAATCTTGCTCATGCTCGTGAAAAACGGAAAAAGACTAGTAAGAGCGGACCACGTACTTACCTGTAGTGCGATCACCAAGCATAAACTTCCTTCGCTATCCATGAAATGCCGTTCCTGTCGCACTCATCTCCCGCAGCCAATCCTCCATCCCACGTTACATCGCAGGGCAAATCGGCACCATCTCCTATTCGAGCCGACAGCTTCCAACCGCCGTCCTCTGTCCAAGCCCATCTCTCAACGACGATCTCCGATCCAACGCGAAGGATGCCCTGACAGAACTGCCCGACCCTCACAACCATCCCTTTCACACCAGCGGCACCCGACGTCTCCAGCACGACACTAACGCGACGTCCGTCGATGGAGAGCACCCGAGGATCCTTCCAAGCCTCCTCGTATTCTCTAATCTCACCGCTCTCCGGATGCCGCATCTTGCCTCTCTCAATGATGACGTCGGGGTGCTCCGGCTGGGGGAACATGTCTCCTTCGTCCTTCTCGTCGTCCGGATTCTCCGTCCGAGAGTCGATGTCGTGGATCCATATCCCGTGAGACGGCGTGCCGACGGACCTCCCTGCGAGGCCCCATTCAAGCAAGGTGAATGGGGCGGACGGATCATCTGGCTTCAAGAGGCGCAGGTCGACGAACTGCCTGTTGCGGGCGGTGAGGACGAGTGTGGAGGTTGGCTCCGACGCCTCGTCTGGAAACTGTGGCCCATTTAGTCTTTGGATAGATATTTATGAATAATGCTGGAGGCTTACCCATCGGATGTACAACCGCTCGGAGATGGACATGGTGGTAGAGAGACCAGAGGGACAGTCACGTCACCGCGTCTGTGGGACACCATCGATATTTATGCCCCGGGCAAAAGCAAAGATCAAGCCGTCAGTCAGTTTGCAGGATATTCAACAAAGACAAACAACATACGGTCATTGGAATCCCCGGCGAGTTGGACGGCATCAGGGCAAGTTGAACGTCGCAGAACGTTGACATTGACGAGTACGTCACTCACCACTGTCATGGAGGCCACACGGGGCGTCTAGAGAAGGAAATGACGCGCCGTTGTGCCGCGTCGGCTCGGCTGTCTAGATCTCCTTGAGATCTCCCCCCGTCTCGACTCTCGCTCGACTCTCGACCCTCGACTATATGCTGTCGGCTCACTCGGTCACCCGAGCCCGTACCTCTTCGTGCTATTTCCACTGTCTTCGTCGACTCTGACTTGCTAATTTCTGGACGTACTATCTCATGAGAGCGACCCATATTGCACGGAGCGCGACGCGTTCCATGCGCATCATCGCGCTCCCTCTCGCTCCCCACTGCAGCTCTGTCAATGGCAAGCCAGCAGAACACCTCACATACTATCACTTCGTCACTCCCCCAGAAGACAAAAAGAAGACGTCCTGGATGAAGTGGGCCGTAGCCAAGTCGTCCGAGCTATGGGCAGGGCTTGGGAAAGCACCCCAAAACTCCTGGAAGGTCAGCTCCCTCTCTTCCCTCGCCAGCCTGACAGGAACGCGTCATTTGCACCCTGCGACTTACGCTCCCAAGCTTTAAACTATAATCTTCACTAACTCGGAATCTATGCTGTTAGCGGAAGGCGTTTCTCTATGGCGAGCGACTAGTCGACCGCCTGGACTTCGAGGAACTCGCCCTCAAATCCCTCGACCCTTCGCTGGGCCCCAAATTCTCGGACATCGTCCCGCGCGGACAAAAATCGGAAACAGCACCCACGGTGCGCACTCCACTCGTACTGGCTCCGCTCTTTTGCAGTTTATTGACACTGGCGTTCGGTGCCGCGCGTGCTTTCCATTCGCGTAGATTCCCCTGGTGTATCCGCCCTCCGTCTGCGCCTCGCCCATACCGCATCTGCATTCCCTGCTAGACAAGCGCACTCCGAAGCACAGGAAAGGATTCTGGATGTGGCTCGCCATCGCGCCGCTGACCGCGCCCATCGCCATCGTCCGTGCGTACCACACCCCGTCTTCGTGCATATCCACCCCCTCCAACTCACCTACGCGCGTGCGTACTTAGCCCTTATACCCAACTTCCCGTTCTTCTTCTGCGTATGGCGCTCATGGTCGCACTATCGTGGTACGCGCCTCTACTCCCCCCCCACCCCTCGCGTTTTTCCGACACTGAAACTGAACGATGCCCGTAGCATACAAGGCGTCCGAATACCTAGAAGGCTTCCTCCGGCGAGGCGCGATCATTCCTCAATCAAGCCCCGAGCTCGACGTCATCTACGCCAAATACGCACCCCTCCAACCACACTCTTCGTCTGAGGCCGACGGAGCTGAGGAACCACCATCCCCTTCGCTCGACCCCAAGCTGGAGGATCCCGACGAAGACGCGTCAGCAGGTGCCAGAGCCAGTCTACTGCTGACGAAAGACGCGGTCCCCGAGCTACAGAGGGCGCTGGACGTGCCGGAAGACTCGACGTTCGCCACGGACGTCTGCCGCGCGTTGGAGCAGGCACGGTTGAGGTTGGAGGGCGCGAAGAACGGGAGGACAAGCTAGATGAGTTCACTGACACGACGCCGTCCGCACGATTACGCCGACATTCTACAGTACTGGGGCATGGTCACGTTAGACGTATCTTTATCATAATACCTAGAGCATGTATCACCTTCCACACTAATGCTCACCGCTCGCACCGTCTCGTTAACCTTCGCAAACTTGTTGCGGTGCGCGGCGGCGCTTGAGCTCGACCGACGACGCAGACGAAACAAATACAGATTGATAATGTATCCGCTGTGTACCTGGACCCATAACATGGAACTATACAAAAGATGCATATGCCGCAGGGCGACCGACCCGTAGATACTATGATCATGATGTTACACCGCGAGTATAGGATGTGCGATAAGCGTACACAGTCACTCGCGCCTTTTATGCAGGCACGGCCCATCGTACAGACAACAACCACCATCGGCTGGCAACTGTCCTGACGTAAACGTTAACGGAAACCCCGAGCTCGACGAAGCAGATCGCCTCCACCTCTGAAAGAATCAAATCACGCGCCTCGAGCCTCCAACCTCCAACCTCGCGTCCCGCGCCTTGCGCATCATCGGCAGCCCGTCGAACACGCTCGTGCTCGTGCACCCCACGCCCCGCAAATGCACGTCCACCCCACAAACCCTAACTCCACCGCATTAATCGTCCTCCTCGTCCCCATCCTCCTCCGTGTCCCCCACCTCCTCCCCCCCATCGCTCTCCTCGTCGTCATACTCCCCCTCCTCCCTATACCACACCACCTTCTCGAGCGGCTCGTCCCACCGCCACGGCTCGCGCGCCCATCCCTGTCCCTCCCTCGCCCCCCGCGCAGCCCGCTCCGCCTCGTCGCTAATAAGCTCCAGCTCGCGCTCGAACGCGAGCCCGTCCTCGTCCCGGAAGCCCTCCTCGACCTCCCACCTGCGTATCCGGAATCTCCCCTCCCCCTCCTCCCCCGTTCCAGCCCCTGCCCCAGCTCCGACCTTGGAAGTGGACGTGGACGTGAATGTGCGCCGGTACGACGCGAGGCGGGCGATGTCCCTGCTCGGGATGCCCCCGCACCGGATCTGCTGGAGAGCAGGCAGAATCGGGACCTCTTCGTACTCTCCCTCCTCCTCCCCCTGCTCGTCGGTTGCCTCGGCCTTCCCCTTGCCCTTATCCCGCCTCGGCACATCCGTTGCCTCCGTCTCCATCCCCGTCTCCATTCCCGTCTCCGTCTCTCCCATCCCCACACCATCCTCTTCCCCGCGGCCACCGTTCGGCACCTCGCCCGCCGGACGCTTATCCTTCACCTGCGGCGGCGTCGGGGTTCGGTGGGGCCGCTCCGCGCGGACGGTGCCGAACAGGACCTGGAACGCGCCGTCGTGCATGGGGGGTACGAAGTCGCACTCGAGGCGGGTGAGCGCGCGCGCGCTCTCGAGCAGCGCGCGCCAGCTCGCCGCGCTGCACACGAGCGCGCTCACGGAGAGCGTCTCGAGGTGCGGGAAGCGTGCGCCCTGCGCCGCCCCTGTGTCTTTCCCTTCTGGTGGGTGTCCGTGTCCTTGTCCGCCGGGCTCGCCCTCTCCCCCTTCCTCCGCATGTCCGTTGAAGTGGGGATGCTGTTGCGCATGCGCAAATGAGGGCGAGAGCGAGGACGGGCTGGGCTCCTTCGCGAGAAAATCCACGAACGGCGAGAAGTCCTGGTCCTCGGTCTCGAGTTCGAGATGGAGCGCACGCACGTTGGGCGCGTCGATCGACTTGAACACCGCAACCAGATAATCCGCCTCCAGATCGATCAGCCGTACCTCCCTCAGCCGCGGGAGGTGCACCGGGTCCGTCGCGGGGGGCGCCTGGTACCCTGGGGCATGCGCCAGCGCGTCGTCGGGCCCTGGGGGGTCCGCGCCCCACCACTCGATGCCGTCGGGTGTTGGGGCCCCGGAGGTGCGCGCGCGGGGGCCGGAGTAGTGCAGGCAGAGGCGCTCGAGCGCGGGACTGGACGCGAGCATCTTGCGCCAGAGGTGGAAGGGCATGCGGACGTCGTCCGAGTGGAGGGCGTACTCGATCGAGGTGAGGTTGCGGAGGAAGGGGGAGGACATCCAGGGGAGGTTGACGCCCTGGAGGACGATGTGCTTGAGGCAGGGCAGGTCGCCGCCGAAGACGACGACGGGGGGCGGGCCGATCGCGGTGAAGAGGCGCTCGGGGGTCTGCCAGTTCTGGACGTGCCAGAGCTGGAGGGTGCGCAGGATCGGGGCGGGGCCGCAGGTGGAGAGGACGCGGCGGGCGGAGAGCTTGCAGTCGAGGTCGGCGACCTTGAGGTGGAGCTCGCGCCAGCGGTCGATGTGGGGGAGGAGGATGTTGAAGACGGGGATGAACTCGTCGCGGAAGAGGAGGTCCTTGCGGTGGGTGTGGGCATCCTCGGAGCAGGTGTCGACGTAGATGTCGATAGGCAGGCGGGCGTTGCGAGCGAGATAGACGTTGCCGCGACACATGTGAGACTTTGTACGGAAGTGGACCATTGTCCAGAGGAGAGGGGTGTGGAGGGCTACTTGGCGCCAGTGGCGGCAGACGTGCGAGATAGAGACCTCGAAGGTGAGGGATGAGTGTTCGCGATCGTCAGGGATGGGTTCCGAGTCTACTCCGAGCTGAAAGATACGGGTGAGGAGCTCTACTGGGAGAGCGTGAATGGGAGACATGTTGTTGACACAGGCCAGGCGAAAGGGATATTGCATGGGATCCTGGTCGCGGAGGATGACAGAGGGCGGGGACGAGGACGAAGGGAGGAGGGGGCAGAGGAGGGGTAGCTTGGAAATAGACAAACGGGGTCGGTACGGGAAAGGCGGAGTGGCGGGGAGGACCCTCACCTGAGGCTCGTACTGTCCTGGAGAGAGGACTGATCGCATGTCCATGCGCTGAGAAGGAGGGCGGATAGCCATCTCGTGGGACTCGCTCTTGCCTAAACCGTCCGTGGCAGCTTCCACGATAGCCGACTGTTCTGCCTTGCGTGTGCGCTCCCTCCGCTCTGCGTCGGGGACGGTGTTCGGGGGAGAGAAGTGAAGGGAGAGGCGAGTGGGGACGGAGACAGAGACGGGGAGAGGAGGGGCTCAAGGGAGGTATGTTGAGGGCTCTGAGGGTCTTGTTGCGCTGGGACGATCGGGTCGAATGAGACAGGCCACCGCAAATAGCCCCCCAATCGAGATCCTCCTCATCTCAGATCCTCGCCTCACCCTTGCCCATATCCGGCGGTGTCCCCCCACGGTCCGATCTCCGCGACCCATTCTCCGCTCACCGATGAAAGACACTCGTCCACCACGTCCCACAACATGACCGTCGACTCGCTTGAGTACATAGCAGACATACCTCACTCTCTCTCTTTCCGCTCTTCCTCCCCGCGCCAGCTCGTCTGCGCCACCGCAACATCCGTCCGCGGCTCGATCACTTGTTCTTCGCCACCATCTCGTGCCTCTCCTTCTTTCTCCCCTTCTCTCTTCCACATCCCCGACATATCCTCGCCCTCGGCGCTTCCGTGACCCACCCCTTTCTCCTCATCCCCCCACGAGGCGGCCTTTCCCCCGCATCCATTCGCTCTCTTTCCGCTCTTCCGATCCACACACCAACTCCCCCATCGCTCGTCGCGCTAGCGGTTTCACTTCAGTTCTTGTTCCTGACACATTCGCTCTCTTCCTCTCCCCTCCTTCCAATCGATCCTTCCTCCCTCTCGATTTCTCATTGCACCTGGTCATTATTAGGTCAACGCTTTCAAATCAATATCAACCAAGTCTTCATCCTGAAACATCGTATCAGCCCTCTTCATCTCCTGTTTCCGACTGACAAAGTTCAGCTATCGCCATTTGGGCCATCTCACCCTCTTCTTCACGAATTCTTTTCGCATAGCCCGCCCACAACCCAATCTCCATCAACCGACAATCCCACATGCACACAACGCCTCACCCCACCACCTTCTCTCTCCTTCCGTCCATCCCGGATCCAACAATTCTATTCATGTCCTCCAATTCCCAATGTCCCAACCCTTTTATGGCTATCCTCTCCTTTTCCAGCGCCCGTTTCCAACCCTACTCACTCCCAATATCGTCCCACAGAACACTCTAGAATCCCCGCCGAACGATGTATCAACGGCTCCCCGCAGCCGTCCCCCTCCCCCACTGCGCGTCCCATCAAGTTGCATCCAGGCGCTGTCTATGCTTAGAGTCAATTGCTCACAAGGTACTCCGCAGGTCACGTTCGCGCACCAGCAACTCCTAAGTCCCGTCTCCCGCCCCTCGAGCCGGCCACCATCAAACTCACCAAATCCGTCCGTCTTCGTCCATTCTAGCGCGCGCCCCCAAGCCTCGAACCCAGGAGGATCGTCGCCTTCCCCAGCTTCGTAATCCATGGCCAGTGGCACCCCCCACTCACGAAACGTGACCTGAGTCCGACTATACGTCGACGTCATTTCCAGCATGCCGATAGTCCACCCACGCGCCCGTCCCGCGCTATCGACGCCCCCCCTCCCTCCAAGGAAGCCGCATGACACTTCCGCCCATGCCGCGATACCCCGCGCCGTCCTCGGCGCGCCGGACGCCGTGACATGTGAGCAGCCACGGTGCCAGGTCTCACCATCTTGTCATTGACGGAGACGCATCCTCAGGCCTCAGGCCGCAGGCTAGCCAGTTGACGCTCGATATATACGACAGGTGCGCTACTAGTACTGGGGCTGCAAGTGGCTAACTTATCATAGCAGCATCACATCGTCGCCGTCGCCAGTGCCACAACATGCGTCCGTGGGCCGCAAGCACGGTCTGATCGTCTTTGTGGGTCTGACTGTCTGGAGATATGATTAGGTTCGGCCACGGCGCTGGCGCTGCGCTATTGCCCTCCAACCCCCGCCGTACTCGTACTGTCTACGTATACTGGTATGAGGGTGCCAATTATGCTCTTGGGATTGCGCTCCAGCACCGAGCAGAAGGCCCTCTCGTGGACCTTACATCTTGCCTGTGCGGGACTAATGCCGCCCCCAGCCATGTGCTGCTCTCATTGCCCCTCGGCACACGATACATGCCTGCTTTCGAGGCTTTGGTGCTCTGGTAGGCCTCAGTCCATTCATGAGTCATCAGAAGTCGGGCTAACCATCATGCGCTATCGCCGTACGAGCAGACAGCGGAAATGACCCCGCGCCTCCTGGACCGACCTCTTCCCTCCCGGCGCCCGCCACTGGCCACATCCCGTCAAACCCACTAAACCCCCGCCCAGTCCTTAGCACTAGTGTCTCCCACGTACCGCACTGTACGTATAAGAGGCCCCAACCGCGCTCCGACGACGCCGACGATGCCGACGGCAGCTCTCTCGCTATCGTAGGTCCTGACTAGCATGAACTGCCACTGTCAGGCTTTGACCAGTCACCGGTCACCGGTCGCCACCACTGCCATTTAAATCGCCAAGGTCCGCCAGGACGCCCAAGCATTCCTCGTAGGCTGCCGCGGCACGACACGACCGACCGACGCCTGACAAACCTCACCGTGCGAGTGCACCCACACTAAGCAAACACGTACGTTATCCGTACGCGTACGCATGTACTTACTTGTATTCTCAGGCCTGCGTTCGCTCCGAGGCCCGTGTCCCCAACCGGCGGGACGTCAACGCGTCAACATGTCAACGCGTACGTCGTCGCGATCATCGGCCCCCTTGACGTCGACGTCGACGTCGACACTAGTAACTTACTAATACTATCCCTTGGTCGACATCCAGCTTCCTGGCGCGCAGGTCTACTTGGGTGTACCACATAACTCCCCCGTCTGCAGCGTCATCGCCACAACGCCTGCCTCAACCCTTCCTCCCAGTGCTCCTAGATATCGTCGAGCTCCGAACCACGCTTCCCTCCCTTCCTCATGTCAAAGTTCGTCCACACTCACACTGGCCACAGGACCCTGGCCGAAGCGCAGAGGGAACGCCGCGCGCGCCCGAAACGGGCCTAGCGCGGGGTATCGAGTATCGCCCCTCCCTGTTCAGGTGCTTACTTGTGGCAACGGCAACGCGCGCGTCCGCGTTCGAGCGCGACCGGAGCAAGAAGGGCGGCAGGGCGGCGATCTGGGGCCCCAGTTCTTGCCAGTGCCAGTGCCACTTCCATCGGATCGAGTACGGTACTAGGACGTGCGGGGCGGGCGCGCGGGTTACGTATCGCTCTTGACGATGATTTGGTACTTATCATTGCCCCAGGTCCAGGACTCAGGGTCCTACATAGGTCCCGGCTCGTCGACAAGATCGAGGACGCAACGTCGGCTAGTATGGTACTGCGGCGTGCAGCGGTTCGCGGATATGGCTAGTGGCCGCGATCTGAACCACCGAATGAATCTCAACTTCTCAAGTCCGTCTCATCCCCGTCTCATCCCCCCCGCGTCTGGAGGTCGTTTTCCGGTGGCGTAGTGTGCACTAGATTCCTGCAAGTGTGTCTGTCCCCTCGCAGCTATCGCGTGTGCTGACGCCGCTACATCTCAGAAGCAACGGCGAGGGCGAGAGGGCGAGGGCCTGGCCAACGCGTGCACGGGCGGACTCGGACTCGGACGCCAGAGCCAGAGCCCCGGAACGGTCAGGCACAGACGCAGACGCAGACCCTGCGAGTTCTCTGTACAGCAGCTCCGCTTTGGAGTCTGCCGCACCCAGCACCCCACCGCGCGCACGGGGAGTGACGCAATACGGCGTGCCCGATTACTCAAGTCTCGAGAAATTCCGTGCGGATGTTCGGCGCGTCGACGTACACGATCGCCCTCCCCTTCTACACACTCCCTCCCCGACGTTTCTCGAATCTCGAAACCCGAAGCCCGGCCAAACCCCAAGGGCGCGCTCTCGTGGGCGAATTCTCGAGGACTAAGACGAAGTCGAAGTTGGAAGCCGGCATCGTGCCCGATAGCTCTTGTCTCAAGAAATTCCGTGCGGAGGTGCGGCGCTGCGTGGGCGTCGACATACACGATTCGCTGCGCAACACAACATCCACTTTTCCCCCGCTGCTCCCCGACGTTTCTCGAACCCTGGCCAACCCCAAGGGCGCACCGTCGAGGTCTCGTGGCCCAGGTTTCGAGGAAGACGAAATGTCGAAGTACCCGGCCTGCGCCAAATCCAATACCGCAAGAACCTTCCTACGCATTCAGTCGACGCGGACGAAACACGAACCCCCACAGCGCACGCGGCTCTAGCGCGGCCTGCGAACCGCGAAGCATTCGGCAGAGACCACACCAGCGCCCCCGTCGCCTCAGGGCCGGTTATAGCCCACGCGCGCGCTCTCGAGCTTCGGGACTCGAATCGATCTCGCTTTCCTATTCGAATTCGCGTAGGCGATTCGCGCGAGCAGAAGGGCTGGCAATCGACGCTCGAGGGCCCCAGTCGCTGCACGTGGCAGCGCGTGGTGACGGGTTTGGGCTTCGACGAGCGGCGTGCTGCAGGGTAGGGCTCCGGGCTGCGGGTTCTAGCTCCCGGGAAGCGGAAGCTCGAGCTCGTGTGTAGTGCATATAGTGCGGACTCCGAGGAGTGACGAGGACGAAGACGAAGGGCAGAATGAAGACGAATCCGGGAAAGGATGCTGACGCAAAACGCGGACTTGTCTGGCGAGAAGGTGCGTCACGTCCAGTCATGTCTTTTTTGTCATGAGTGTCTGCGACAGAGGGCCATCGAGCTTCGATTACCCTGTGTCGCAGTATGTAGCATTACTCCCGGTTCGAGAGATGATTGCTGGTGGATGAGCAGGACGACTGCGAAGAGCTGCAATCTCCGGTGCGCGTAGCCCATCTTGGGCAATATACTGTAATGTACAGCATGCTCAATTTAACGTTTCAAACGTCGCCCTGGGCGATCATTACGCTGGCCTCGGCCTTACCGTACGTGCACATGCAGTACTTTGACTTGACAGTTCGAAGGGTCGACGTTCCTTCAAGTTGGATTCTGTCATCGATCAGCGTCGATCAGGTACAGTCGGTCCTGTAGAGGATGCTGGATATGTACAGTGGATGACAACTATGAATACAAGTACTAGCGCTTCGGCGGACAAGGAAACTTCTGTGGTTAGATAACAAAGAATGTAGCGATACGTCCCACCCAAGGAACGCCTGAACGGCACTGGCACCGACTAGCCTCCACTCCACATGGCGCTATCGGCCCAACGGCAACTGGGTTAGCGTTTCGCGTCAAAATACGCGCGTTGTTCACGAATGCGTGTATGAGCTCGTTGAACGCGTTCTGCCCCAAGTCCTCGGGGCTCGGCGATGGATCCATGCGCTTTGCGAATCGTGGCGGTCGCGACCAGGTACTCGGAGTTCTACCCTTAACAAGGTTGTAGATCATGCTCCTCTGAAGAACGGTCGTGCTGGGCGCACACAAAACATAGAACCTTGAAGTACTAGTGCAAGCTTGGACATCGGGGGGGGGGGGCAGGACAGCACGTGATCGTGGTAGCGCCGAATGCCGATACGTCCGCAAGTTCATTGTCAGAACAGTTCAACGTTCCAACGTCACTTCAACCGCGACGTATCTGTGTAGAACTTGCTCTCTCTCGTGTTCTCACAACTTTTTGCCCCAAATGTCGCGTCACTCACACCTGGTGGGCAATTCTGCTTCTTTGCAGTCGACCACTTTCCCCCCAGTGCGCCCCACCCGGATCTCTCAACCTCAGGCTTCCGAAGGAGGCGACCAAGCCCCGGTGGCCCTATGCAAGTTCGACGAACATATGATGAATTTGGTCCCGTCGTACAAGCCCCTGAATGAGAAGGAGCTCCGCGACTTTTTGTTGTTGAGCGGCGCTACCGAAGACACGTTGGATCAGTGTCTCCAGACTTACAACCGTTCCATGGAGCAAAAGATCCAGAGAGGGGGTTTTAGAGTCATCGGGGTAAGTTTTCGTGTCGCCGTCTTCCTCTTTCCGTCTCAACATATCAAACGTGGTCCAGGTCAAACCTCTGCCAGGTGACCCGAACGTCTGGACCGTCCCCATCCCCGACTCTCACTACGTCATCCGCATGTGGGACGGCGGCATGGACTGCTACGGGCATTTCTGCCTCGATTTCTACGACACCGAGCGCAAGACTCCCGTCAACCTTCCCGCCGGGTTCGGCTTGTACGGGGGCACGGCGAGCATGCCACCCGCCGGCTTTGCCCCTCCTGCTCCTGGTCAGTATCTGCCCAAAAGCGTGCGCACTCACATGGCTCGGGCACCCCGACCCCCACCCGCATTCGGCTCATGGGAGCGTAATTTGGGCATGTCCTCGATTCCTGAGGGAGAGGAAAAGTGGAGCTTCCCTGACGGGATGTGCCTGATACTGAAGCGTGACGGCTGGCCCGACTTCGGATTTCAAGTTCCCACCAGGCAGCAGGCGGTCTACGCTCAGGCCCAGAGGGGATATCGCTACTAAGTAGTCCGCCAGTCTCGTCCTAGTGTCGCATGTATCGCTCTTTGTTCCGCACGCATGTACTTTTATGGCCATCCGTCTCGGATGTGTCTGTAGAACGCGGCTCTCTTTTCTCTCTGGTGCTGGCGAGTTTTCCCCTAGGCCTTCCATTAGTGACGCGTGCTGGGACTACGTAAGTTTATGTTTATGACCTTGAATCAGCGCAGACGCACCCGTTCGCGCGGAGATATCTGTACTGGCAAACTCCAGCACACGAATATCACTGTCCATTCTTCCGCCTAGCTAGCTACGGTGTAACTGTAGACATTCACCGCTCGCACCCCTCAACTTGTTGCTTCCAGAGCAACCTGAAACTCACCACTTCAGTCGCCCCCGCCCACTCGACCCGCGCCGACCGGGTGGACTCACTGTGTACTTGCTCCTCTTCGCCCTCCAGTCGCTGCGAGTCGATGCCGAGGCTCTGAGCGGGGCCGCGCCTCGAGCTCTAAACGTCTGCCGCCTCTGACGATTGATCGATATTGATCGCGCGCCGCGGCCCCGACATTCGGTGTGACTTTCACCCACCTCGGCAACGCGGTGGTAGAGGTGGTGCCGCGTTTAGCTTCTGGGTCTTAGGCGTACTTACCCGAGCGATCGATCATTACCTGTGCCTCAACGTTACCGCACCTTACTGGACGTATTGCTACTCGCTGTTGGGTCTCACCCGGTCCGTCCTGTCTTCACGTTACTTCAATTAGACGATGCCGTCGTCGTCGCTGTCGCCGTTGATCACGCCTCAGGTACAGTCGGTCCTGGAGAGGACGCTGTAATATGTACAGCGTATCCGAAAACATAGCGACTATGAATACAAGCGTGCCAACAGACCAGCAACCAGTGTCATTATATAGACAAAGAAAATAGCGATACACCCCACCCAGGGAACGCAAAGCACCCACACTATCCTGCATATACCGCCCGCCAATGGCCATGCGCAGCGCTATCGCGCGTCGGCGGTAGGAGCAGCGTTGCGCGTCAAAATCCGCGCGTTGTTCACGAACGCGTGCACGAGCTCGTCGAACGCGTTCTGCTCCTCGGAGCTCAACGACGGGTCCCCGCGCTTCGCGGCCATCGCGACCAGGTACTCCGAGTTTTTCAGCTCGACCTCGAGCTCGTGCAGCACCTCCGCCTGTCATTGCCATTCCCGTCAGCGTCACCGATACGCGCATAACACATGGCATGAGGAGAAACAGAGGCACGACACGAGGGGGGGGGGCGTACCTTGGTGTTCGGGCCGGCGGTCGCGGTGACCTGCGTGAGGTCGATCGCGAACTCCTGGTGCGAGTAGCTCAGCCGGTCTTTCCGCCGCGTGTGCGTCGGGCTGCCTAATGGCGGGGGAACTGCGATAGGGACGGGGATGGGGATAGGGCGCCACAATTCGTACGTTAGCTGTCTCGTTCATGCTTCCGCGCCAGAGAAAGCGGGACGAGGAATGGAACGGGAATGCATGGGCTGACCCGACCCCGCCTTCCTATGAGCACGCATCCACAGCGCTGTTCTGTTCGGGCTCAAGCTCGCAATCGCACTCGTCGCGGGGCGCTCGCGGAGGCAGAGCGGGGGCGAGGGCAGGGGAAGGGGCAGGAGCATGCACATAGAAGCATGGTGCAAAGGAGGACGATGACGTACCGGGTATTTCCACGTTCACGCTGACCCGCCAGTCGACGAGCCGCTTCGGGCAGTAGATGTTGAGGTCGCCAAGGCGGACTTTGCGCATGCACGCGCGCACCTCGCCCGACTTCTCGTCGCGGGTGACGCGGATCTTCTCGCGCCCGCCGTCGGCCTCGAAGAAGTTGTCGATGAGGTGGAGGTGCTCGTAGTCGATGTGGAGGTCGGCCTGCTTGATCTTCAGGTCGTTGAGGAGCATGTTGAAGTGCTGGTGCTGTTTCTGCGGTGGGTCCGAGCGTCGCGTAAGCACGCGTGCGCACATGCGGAAGACGTGGCGTGAAGACGCACTGCGGACATGTTGGACTCGAACCTTAAGTCGATCGCGTTGGGCGCGAGAACTGCAGCACGCGATATGGCGCGAGCAAGACAAAGAATGAGGAAAGAGATTATGGGTCCCAAGCGTTCATGAATGGTTGCACGTAGGCGGAACGGGAGCCTAGAGGGTCAGTCAAAATCCCCCGAGATAAAGGTCACAAAGTATACGCACCCGTCTCGACGAGAACTGGAAGCTGCAACCTCTGACCGCTTGTGCGGTCCTTGAGAAGTCCTATCTTTGCCTCCACCTCGACCGTACCACCTGCATCTGGCGGCCGGTTGCTGATGTGATAGTGGATAAAGTCGGCGATTTCGCGAATGAACTCGTCGAGAGGCTCAACGCCAAGTATGCTGGGCTGTAGCGCAGGCTTGGTTGCCACGTCGCTGCTGTGGCCGTTTCCATTTGCGGCGTGCATGCGCGAATGAGAATGGATGCCGTCGGAAGCACCGTCGAGAGAGTGGGATGAGGAGCCTGCGGTGGACGGCCGCTGGGGTGAGGAATGGCGTGGGCGTTTGGAGGGACGTTCACTGAAGAGCTCCGAGTCGGACGAAGGGGCATCCATAGAGCGTGCTGCACCCAGAGAGCGTCGCGCGAGCGTGAGGCGTCGGACCAAAACAGCACGCAAGCAGGAATTCAGTCTGGAGATAGAACGAGGAAGGCTTCCGGCGAGGACGTGGAGGATGTGGCCACTGTGACCGGAACGCGCCTAAACGCGCGTCTCTGCGGAACTTCGCGCCGCACGTGGCCAGAACTCGTCTCGCGATTTAGACGCGCGTGATCGCTACCCCGCACTCGCCGCCGGACCTTGCAGCCCGGGCGTTTATGTCCTTCTCTCCTTCCTCCCATCTACCACCATGTTCCGGCCGGTGCGCATCCCCAGACTTTCCTCCCCCTTGCTCTCCAGGGTTCCCCGCACGTCCCAGACGAGGGGCGTGGCGGGCACGACGCCCGAGCTCCCAGTGAATGCACTCGGAACGCTCCCTACGTCCAGCTCCCCAATCACATCGAAGCTACACTTCTTCAACTCGGTTATGAGCGGCGAGAAGCAGATCCCAACGTACAGGGTCCTTGACGGCGCGGGCCAGCCCATCGAAGGCGCAGAGGTTCCTGAGGTGCGTTTTCCATTTCGTCCGATAAGGTTCCATGTCCAGCCTGGATACGATTGAGGGAGTAGGCAAGCTGAATGCGGTCGCGGTCTAGATTGACAAGGCTCTCGCTCTCAAGATGTAATGATACCTACTCCCAGCGCTTTGAAATGCGTATTAATAGTCGCATACAATAGGTATAAGCACATGGTGCAGCTCCCCATACTGGACGAGACCCTCTATAACCTCCAGCGTCAGGGACGCATCAGTTTCTACGTGAGTCCCCGGTCTCTATCTTAGTGGCGTGGTTCGTTTATGTATTTCCGTAGATCACTTCTGTGAGTACATTTAACATTGGACATCCACCACGTCCTAACTTTCCCGAAGTATGGAGAAGAAGCAGCCGTTATCGGCTCGGGGGCTGCTCTTGCCCCGGACGACGAGTGAGTGTTCCTGTCCTCCCATGGCAGGAAGGCTTACTCAACACCATGTCAGGGTACTGGGTAAGCATGACTCTTGTACCCAGCCATTCACGATTCCTGAACGCGTAACTGTTGGATAGCCCAATATCGCGAGCAGGGTGCGCTGCTCTTCCGCGGTTTCACCGTGGACGATATCATGAACCAATGCTTCGGCACCTACCTGGATTCAAGCGGTATGGGCAAGCAGATGCCAGCTGTAAGCATTCTCGTTCTGTAGTTCTAGAGCTATATTGAAAGTTCTGATTTTTCCGCGTAGCATTATGGATCGAAAGAACTGCACTGGCATACCATCTCCTCCCCATTAGCCACACAGATTCCCCAGGCCGCAGGCGTCGGGTATGCAATAAAACGCGACCCCAACCGCCGCGGCAAGAACTGCGCGGTCGTGTACTTCGGTGAAGGCGCCGCGTCCGAGGGCGACTTCCACGCCGGCCTCGCATTAGGTATGCCGCCATCTCATCGTTCCCCTTCCGACTCAATCTCACCGTTATATTTTATTTCGATAGCATCGACAATCCCGACGCCGACACTGTTCATCGCGCGCAACAACGGCTTCGCGATCTCGACGCCTTCCTCGGAGCAGTACTACGGCGACGGCATCGCGTCGCGCGGACCGGGCTACGGCGTACACACCATCCGCGTCGACGGCAACGACGTCCTCGCCGTCTACGCCGCCACCAAGGAGGCCCGCCGGCGCTGCATCGAGGAGGGCCGCGCGGTCCTCGTCGAGACCATGACGTACCGGTACGCCTTCTCTCATTCTCCCCCCTCTCTCTCTCCATCCTGGCATTCGTACCTGTACCTCATCGCTGACTGCATCTGCATCTGAATTCGCACTCGCACTCGCAGCGTGGGGCACCACTCGACGTCGGACGACTCGTTCGCGTACCGCCCCCGCAAAGAAGTCGAGGACCGGAAACGGCTCGACAACCCGATCCTGCGCTTCCGGCTGTACCTCGAGGCCAAAGGGTGGTGGACGAAGGAGGAGGAGGTGGCGCTCGTGAAGGGCTACAAGGAGGAGGTGGCCGCGGCGTACAAAAGCGCGGAGAAGATGCCGAAGCCGCCCGTCGAGGAGATGTTCAGCGAGGTGTATGGGGGCGAGATGCCGTGGAACTTGGTGCGTCACGTCTGTTTTTGCGTTTGCGTTTGCATGGACTATAGAGCGAGGATGCTAATGGATGAGGGGCGTTACAGAAGGAGCAGAAGGAGGAGCTGGGGAGGCTGATCCGGAAGTACGGGCGGACGTGGCAGCCGTGGCGCTCCGAGCTGAAGAAGCACAAGGGCGAGGGGAGGGAGTTCCTAGACTGAGTGACGAGTCGCTTGGACGGGCGCAGGCACAGGGACCACACAGGGACCGATGGGGTAGAGAGAGACTGCATATAGCATACCATTGCATGGACTGTATAGTAGTAGCATATAAACACACCGCACATCCTACAGCGTCCACAAGTAGTACCGGGGGTCGTCCGCAAAGAGGACAATGTTCCTCGAGCTGGCTATACCCGTAACCCGTTGGTCGGGTATGTCGTGGCCTCACCCACTGCCGAGGAGTCTGCTCCGTTCCCTTACGCGTGAGGGGCATCGTTCGTGGTAGCAACGCAGAACTCTAATTCCGGCGGACGTGTCCAGCGTGGCGGCTGAATTACTCGCACTTCAGAACGTGCCTATGTGCTCGAGGAACCCTTGACTTACAGCACCTATCCATATACGCTGGTCAGTGGTCATGAATGACCGAAACACAGGTTGCCATGGAACGGCCGGAAGAAAGATGGGGACGGAGAAGTGAGTGCAATGCTTATTGGTAGGCCTCGGGGTAGCTCCGAACAGGAGTAGTGGATGATGACCAGCTCAGCGGATACATATTATTATTACTATCAGAATGAGACTCGTACGTACGCAGTACGGCACATACGCTCGTTAGTCTGGGATATCCACGGGCATAAGCGAGTCCACTCCCGTCGGTCGCGCAGCCCGAGGTGGGGTGGGCGGCCGCGGGTAAGGCAACATGCGCAGTACGCAAAAGCGTCAGAACGTTCGAAAGACCGTCATGCGGGACCGAAACCCCCACCTTTCCAGCGAGCAGCGAGCAGGACGTGTCACTGGGCCACCAAGGGGTAGATATAGCAGCGACAAAGAGCCGCTGCACTTCCCATCCGCTGTGCCCTGGAACGAGGTCCGCGCGCCAGCCGGCAGTTGTTCCGTCGGAGGGAGAGAGCTTCTCGTGCTTCTCATGTCGCGCCCCCTGATGTGGGTATTCTCATGTTCTCACGGAGCGTATCCTGCTTATAATTAAAATGATGAGCTCATAAGTTAGGGCGTGATCGCCATAGAGACGGCGGAGTAAGAGGCGAAAACGCCTGTAGGCTCACCGAGTTCAGCCACCGACCGATGGCGGGAAGGTCACACTGGGACCAGACGCGCGGGGGGCGGGTCACCGGGGACCGTGCCGGGGGCCTGGAAGATGGAGATAGAATACGATCACCATGCACGCCGTTGCGCGCGCGAGTGGTCGTCGGGCGCAGAGGCAGAAACGGAAACAGAAACTGGTGACTGCGGCCAGGAAGCAGAGATGGAGATGGCTGAGATGATCACCAGGGAGGTGACGGCCTCTAGGCTAATCAACTCAAGCTGCAGTGCTGTCAGCAGCGAGCTTGACCTTGGATGGACGGGGACCCCGACAGTCGGGAGTACTAGTTGCGACAGATCGATATGGGGGGTTGTCCCTAATCCCGGAGGAAAAGTATAGACTCAGAATGGGGTTGGGAGTATGGTGAGCTAAGCAGTCAACCGTATTTTCAGTACAAACATGCTGTAGAAGAGTCGCGTGAAATTGACTGTACCCCATTAATAGGCGCCACTGTGGTTTGAGACGCATCGTACGTTGGTATGGTCTGGGCTGTGCTGGAGGACGAGAGGTGGGGAGGGCAGCGATGGACGGGGGTTTTCAGGGTCCTGAGAGGATGCCGGCGGGAGCCTGGAGGAATGATATGATCGGCTCGGGGGCGATTGCCGAGGAGGCCTCTTTCAGTTGGCGTTCTACGGTGGGGGCTGCTTGTCTCCCGCCGTGTTGTTTGCGCATTCTCTCCCCGTTGCCATTCGCAGCACTGCAAGACTCGCCGTGCCCTCTGCATGACTCGGTAGACGGCCGACGCTCTCGCTTTGCACCAAGCAGGACCAGCAGGACCGCGTCCGCTCCTTTCGCGGCTGTCCCCTCAATCTCCAGCATTGAGCAGGCTTCCGATGTTCTCTCTTTCGCCCGCCCTGGTCGGCTTTGGCTTCTCCTCTGCCCCTTTCGCCGCCCTCGCCATCGCTCTCCTTCCTCAGGCCGCGGCTCGCTTTGCTTCCATCACTTTCTCCTCCGTAGACCAGTGTGGCAACTTCACCATCCACTTCGCAGGGGGTTCTGCACCTTCCGCACTCCCTCTCTCGCTCTCAATCCTCCCTCTCAATGGCACCCCCATCTCCATCCCCCTCCCCCTCGATGTGTGGAACTCCACGTCCCAGACCGGTGCGGCTATCACTTTCCTCCCCTACCCTTCCAAGACCCAGTTCATCGCATCTCTCGACGACGCGAACGGTCAAAGCGCTGCTGTCGTGTCCGACGTCCTCGTTATTAACCCCTCCAATACGGGAGACTCCTCATGTTTACCGACAAATTCCGCCCCATTCGTACCAGACTACGCTCTCAACGGCTCCCTTGCCCAGTGTCAGTCCTTCACCGTCGACTTCGATGCCTCCAAGCACATCAGCTCCCCCACGATTCGTGCCTTCGTCCCGAAGGGTGCTTCCTTCCCCATCCGCGAGACAGAAGCGAATGCGACAGGCGGCGTCGACACGTACCTTATGGACGTCCCGCGGGACTCGCTCGTCTTGCTCCAGTTCACCGACTCCAATTCCGGACACAGCGAGACGACGAGTCTCCTTCCCGTCCTTGGCGACATCAACAGCGACACTTCGTGCATCCCCACGACTCCACTTGCTACCGCCACATCGTTGGAGATGAGCAACGGTTCAGACGAGCGTGTCACCCCGAAGTACGTACTGCTCTTCTCTCCATCTTCGATTTAACACCTTTAATTCCGGCCCTCATTCCGCGTCTCTTCACTATATTCTTCTGCTCTTCATCTCATTTCCGAAATTTTATTTCAATTTATTCCCGTGAGCGTGTTTTGACTGATCGTGGCGGTCCTCCAGAATTGCCATAATCGTCATTTCGGTGGCCGTAGGGGTTATTGCGCTCGTCGCAGCAGGGATGATCACCTGGTACTTTTTCTACCGCCGCAAGGCCCAGCAGGCGCGCAAGTTCACCAAGCTCGACGACGCTACGTCTCCATCTGCATCTCCCAATGATCCTGAGAAGCAGATGCAGATGCAACAAGTGCCCCCCGTACTACCTCCCGTGCTCACCACAACCCCAGCGATGCCCAGCCCGCTCTCCCCGACGGACTCCGGTTACGCCGCATTCGACCAGTTCGTCCAGAACCCGTCGTACATCCGCATGGGCAGCACCCTCATCACACCCACATCACCCGACCCCAAGGACCCCTTCGGCGAGAGGGCCGCTGGCTCCCTCCTCGGCCCATTGTCGGCTGCGCGCGATAGCGCCGGCTCCAAGCTCGGCCCCACAGCTCTTGGCAACAATCGCAACGGCTCCTCCACTCTCGCGCTCGCCCCACGCTCCCGCATCGGCTCGCCATCGCCCAACGCCCTACCCGGCTCGCCCGCGCGGCAGTCCGACGCCGACGCGGACCCCGCCAGCGAGCAGATCCCAGGCACGTCTCCGTACTGGGGTGGGCGCCTCGCCGTGACGCCCGACAACTCGCTCGCGTCGCACCCCAACTCCATCCTGCGCAAGCACAGGCACGCGAGCGCGGGCACGACGACGTCCGTGTCCTCGGTCGAGATCGACCGCATCCTCGAGATGGCGACCATCTACTCCGCCTCCGCCGCAGACCTCCCTGACCTCGAGCTCGCGCAGCCGCAGCCCGCGGCGCTCGCCCCAGCCACGATCCGCTCGTCCGCGTACATGGCCGGGCGCGAGTCGCGCCGGCAGTCGTTCGCCCTTGGATCGCCCGCGAGGTCGTCCCCGACACACAGCAGGACGCACAGCAGGAACAACAGCAGCGGGGCGCAGACGGCGCTGAGCCACAGCACGAGCCACTCGACGCTCCGCCTCAACCGCGCGTTCCGCGAGCCGCCGCTCGCGCCCCTGCCTTCGTCGCCCCTCCCGTCGCCCGGCGGCGGCCGCCCGAGCTTCAGCTTCGACGCTGATGGGGGCGTGCGCACGTCCAGGGTTGGGCCGGCGGTCCTGCCAAGGACGCTGCCGGCGCCGATTGCGATTGCGCGGAACGCGACGGCGTCGACGCGCGGGTCGGTGTATAGCGATAGCGAGGTGGACGAGGCGGACGTGGTTGGGTTCGCGATGCTCCAGCCTCCCCCTTCGCGGCGGAATTGACGTGGACTTGTTCCCAGGTTGACGTTGGCGTTCTCTGTTTAAGCCGTGTGCGTTCTGCATCGCGTACGCGTCGGTGTCCGTATTGATGTCCGTTGCTGTCGTTGCTGCCTGTCCCTCGTCCTTTGTCGCTTGTCGCTTGGTCATACGTGGTGGTCGTGGTCTCCCCGCAAGAAACGTTGTCGTCGTTTGCACCTTAAACGTTAATGTCCCGTCATGCCGTCCCAAGCTCGTTCCCGAGTCCCAGTCCAAGTCTCGCACCGGCTCCCAGCTTCCACGTTCAGGTTCAAGTTCGCGTCGCTCTCTAGAAGAGCCCTGGCTCCGGCTCCCCGCACGCCGTTGACGCCGTTAACCTTGTTTCACTTCTTCGAATTTCGTTCTCCCGCCCGCCCGTCGCGCTACATACCCGCGCCCAGAGGCTTTCATAAACTTTTTTGCTTCCTTCCCACTTCGACTTCGACTTCGCTGTGCATACCACGTTTGGCTTCGTTTTTCGTTTCTTGATTGCACCGCTGTCCGCGCCCGCGGCGCCGTTCGCTCGCTCGTTCGCTTGTTGGCAAGACGATGCATGCATCGTCGCAGTCCGCCGTTCGTCTTTAAATTCAGTTCCCGCTCCCGCGCACATTCCTATTCTTACCTTACTTCACGCGGTCTCGCAGGGCATCAGGCCGCGACTCCCTTGCTCGTACCCGTACCCCCGTGCTGTGTCCTTGTCGTACAGCTACAGCTACATACTCCGCTCGTGTGCTCTCTCGGTTTTGCTCTGCTTTGCAAAAGTGACCGCTCTCTCTCGCCCTCTATCTCTCGCTTGTTTGCTTGTTTGTTGCGCCGGTTCTGTACAGTGTGTATCCCTAGGTGTACATGTAGCATGTAGGATCGCCGTCTATTCTACAGAAGTATACTCCTCTCCTCCCCGTCCCTGCGGAGATGGTGATTCGCGATACGTACGCGCCGTCATGGGCATCCGCCGCAGTGAGTTCCTATTAGGCACTTCGCAGGGCCGCAGTGCGATGGGTGCATTGGGGTTCTTCGGGAGGGGGTCCGTGAATTCGGGGCTGCAAATGGAAACACAGGCATTGCACCGAGTGTCGGCCGCTGATTGTTGGTGGCATTCGGATGAAAAGTGCCCATGGTGGTCGATTCGCCAGAAAGACAGTATCATGATGCTGACGGGACATAAGGCCATGGGAAGGAAGGCTCCACGAGGATCCTTCCTTCTCCTCGACGTCCAAGCTCGAACGGCTTTGACATGACCTGTGTACGGGGCGTAAGGTAAGAACGGTGATGATCAGCACGAATCGGGAGACGGAGACGACGACGGAGGAAGGAATGGAGGCTTACGAGAGCGCTCGAGACGGATGGCCGGTGGTGTCGCCGAGTCCTCCGAGCGACGGGGGTGCGCACTTCCCCAGGGAAAGAAGGCCGCGCAGCGCAGATGGGCCGAGTGCACGGTGCGCCTGCCACCGACGAACGCACCTCGATGCTTGGAACGTTGTAAGCACCATGGTCCCCGCACGCTATCCACGATCCAGCCGCCCCTTCGATGCCCTGCTCGCACGCACGCCGCCGATCGAGAATAGCCCCTCCGTGCTCCGTGCTCAATGACCACGCACCCTCGACCGGTCCTGCACGCCCCACAGCTCACAAGGTGTCAGGATCCTTGAGAAGCTTGGCCGCCTCAGCTGCAGCCTTACGCCGGCCCCCAAGCATGAGCTCGACGTAGTCCGCGCCACCGAGCACGGGCCCGTCATCGTCTCTTCTTCGTGCGCTCGCTTTGGCCTTGTCCTTCAGCCCTGCGCGTTTCTTCTGCTCCTTCGGGGTCGGGGCTGCCGCGACGGCAGCTTTCGGTTTAGGTTTCAGTTGCGGCACGGATGTCACGGTTGCAGGTTGAGCGGAGGCGGGGCCTGAGCCGGAGCCAGCGCTGCTCGTCTTTTTCTTGTCCTATCGATTGTGCGTACAGTGCAACATGTTAGATAGATATCGAAGTGGAGACGTGCAGAGAGTCTGTTGAACGTACTCACCTGCCGCTTGTAAAACTTTGCGCTACGACCCATGGCGCGAAGACGATGGAGGAGAGAAAAGTCGGCTGTCACGGTCGAGAGGAACATCCTTGGGCGCTTCAAGCGACCCGGGCCGATGGGACCGGGTGGGTGTACTTGCCGCATTTTCGCGAGAAGTTGTTGTTCTTTCCCAGCGACCAAGATCCCGTCACCATGGCTCTAGGTACTCCAGCAAGCACTGTGTCACTGGAGTTGAGAAACCGGGCTTGTCGGCGTTCAAGTGGCCCTCCTCTGCCAAATTTGGAACGTGGAATAGCGCGTCGGAACATACCCGCCAGGCGCCGTCTCGGATGTTGTTGTCCTGGCCTTCATCGAACCTGCGGGAGCCACGGACAAGCATAATTCAAGACATCTCCATTCAAAGAAGCCAGCCTCCATAATATATGTGAGCTTTCTCTCGAAGGTTGATTCAATTGGAACGACGATAAGTTAACCATCCAATGCCTTGTAGCAGTTGGTCCGGATCCAAGCATGACAACAGAAGGAGCCGCAGTCTCGGAGGCACATATAGTAGCCTGCGCTCGCAATCTGCTCGAGCACAGCAAGGCGGTATTGGATGACAAGAGAAACCTTTCAATTAGGTAAGTATATATCACCGTCAATTGTTTCGCAAGATTGATCATGCTCGTCGCTGTCGGGGTTCTCATTCCAGCAAAGATGCTGTATGTCATCCACTCGCCACTCGATGATTCTACCCGAAACACTAGCAGGGACTTACTCTACTTTTACAGATCGACTCAATACACCACGATGTACATCTCGCCTTTACTCTTCTCGCTAGGCGCTACAACTCTCAAGTCCCAGTGAACCAGTTGCATCCCGAACTGTTGGGGATGGTCTTCCATCACCTCCGCGCACCCGCCAAGGTCTTCAATCCTGAAGGACTACACAAAAAACCTACCTTTGACTCTTACAAGCCCCTTGTTCATGCCATGATGGTCTGTCACAAGTGGCTGGCCGTGGCATCGGAGATGGCGTCACTCTGGACAGATGTGGACTACTCCCGCAGCGGGGCCCGCCCGTCCCGCCTTCTGAAAAGGTCTGGCATGACCCCGATCCACCTGCGATTGAATGTCGATGGCTTAGCCGGGGATCGCGCGTATTTACACGAAATGGTGCGCGAGAATGCGTTCCGCTTGCGCCAGCTCGACTTGTGCATGGCTGACACTGACACGATGACGGATACCGACACGGTGAATACCGCTATGCAACTGCTTGGAAACGACATGCCCCTCCTCCGATGCTTGAAAATGTGGTACGAGGACTACCATGGGAATTCGATATTGAGGAACGCGCAGGCCCGGGGCAGATTCCCTTCTCTGAGAGGGATGGTGCTCATAGGCCACCTTTGGCTACCCGCGCCCGAGGTTGGACCGCTCATGACGCTCACTCATCTGCACGTTTCAACGGTATGCAACAAGCCTCTCACAGAGTTGATGACGTTTTTAGACGCCATGCCCGCGCTGGAGGTTCTCGATCTCCACGGATGTCTCGGTGTGACCCTGACCGAGCTACCGACGCATACGACAACGCTCCAGCCCCTCACACATCTCACCATCCGCGAGATGTATACGGGAGTCGCAGAGGTCCTCATGTCCGCCCTCGTTCTTCCTTTCGTCACGACGGTGTACCTGTGGCTCGGCGTCGACCACGACGCGACCAGAATACCGACGCCATCCTCCCGCGGCTGCTGTTCTGGCACGACGTCATGCGCGTCCGCATTGACGAGGACTCGGATGCGGACGCCTATCGAACCCTCTTCATCGAGCTCGAAGGCGATACACGCCGGGTTCGGCTCCGCCTGTTTTACCTACACTTGGACCTTCGCGCCCTGTGGCCGCTTCCCATCGCGAACCTCCAACTCGCACATGTCTCCTCGGCGCACCTCCACATCTTTGACTGGACATCTCTCCGACAGTTTGTGGCACGTGTCCCCGCCCTTGCTACGCTGGTTGTCGAAACGCGCTCGGCGGACGCGGCCGCCGCGAAGATGATGGTCAATGCGTTGCGCGATGTGCTACTGCAGGAGGACCCGGCGCTGTGTCCGTGCTTGAGGGAGATCACACTGATCTCTTCGACGGCTATCCAAGGCCTCACGGAGTGCCTCGCACCAGCGCTGGAGAAACGGCGGAGGGACGGTCGGCAGGTGAGGAGACTGAGGACGTGGATTGACTTCGACGAGGACAACACAACGGAGCCTACGGCGAGCGACACAGGAGATGCGCTGGCGGAGTACATTGGTGCGGAGGAGATCGAGCACGAACGAGGGGCGTTTTGGCCGCGGAATGAGGAAGTGTGGAGGAGGGAGAATGAGTTTTGGGACGTGCCGAAGACGTGCAGTGGAGGAGTGACTATGGAGTACGGTAGTCAATCGTCGTCTTGCATCTCTGTTTCCCAGGCTTCCGACACGTCCCTCTCTTCCCCCCGCCAGTTCTTCTTCTGTCTGATTTCGCGGATACAGTCACGGCTTGCAGCGTCGACGGCCTTGATCGTACCAAAGACGAAGGTGTCCGAGTCTGTGCTGCAAGTTGGTGGCTGTGACGATACGGAAGATGCCGGACTACAGACGCCAGCGGGGAGCTTCAAATTCAAACCTTCGAAGACTCGTAGCCGGCCCCGATTCGATATCAAGGTCTACCGCAATCCGCAAACATCTATGTGAGTCCTTTGGGAGTTATTTCCTAAACCAGGACAACAATTCACACTACCATTACCGTGGTAGCAGCTGAAGAGATGGAGGAACTCGGAGCCGCAGTCTCCGGAGCGCATATTGCAGCTTGGGCTCGTCGCCTGCTTGAAAATAGCAGGACGTTGTTGAATGACAGCAGAAGTTTTCAAATCGAGTAAGCATGTTTTACCATGGCTTTCACGCAGCGCTGCTCATGCTTGCATCTGGGCATTATCCCAGCAAAGCTGATGTATGTACACGGGCGCGGTGATTCGACTGAACACACTATCTGACCCCTAATTTTCATTTCATAGGTAGATTCCATAAGCCACGATATGCATCTCGCGTCGGCTTTCCTTGCCAGGCGCTACAATTCTCAAGTCCCCGTGAATTGGCTGCATCCCGAGCTGCTAGGGATGGTCTTTGAGCACCTTCGAGCACCTATCAAGGTATTCGATCCCGAAGGATCACTTGGACAACCCATCTTCGACACATACAACCCCCTGGTAAACGCCATGATGGTGTGCCACAAGTGGTATGTCGTCGCATCGGAGAAGGGGTCGCTATGGACAGACGTGGAATACTCGCGTGGCCGGGCTGGCCTTACTTGCCTACTGGAGAGGTCTGGGATGGCCCCAATACACCTACGGTTGATCATTGGAGGCTCGGCAGAAGACAATGCCTACCTAAGCGAAGTGGTGCGCACGCATGCGTCTCGCCTGCGCCAGCTCGATGTGTGCATGACGAACTTTGACACGATAAATACTGCTGGCCAGCTCCTCGAGAACGACATGCCTCTCCTCCAGTGCCTCAAGATATCGGACGAGTATTACCAACAGTTCACCGTGATGAAGACCGCGTCCAGCCATTTCCCTTCTCTGAGAGGGATGATGCTGATGGGCCACCTTTGGCTGCCGGCTCCGGAGACTGGACCGCTCGTGAGGCTCACTCATCTATACGTTTCGATGCTATCCAACGACATGCCCCTGGCCTCAATTACGACGCTTCTAGACGCCGCGCCCGCGCTGGAGGTTCTAGAGCTCCATGAATGCTCGGAGATGACCCTAACCGAGCGGCCGACGGGCACGACGACACTCAAGCACCTGACCCACCTGACGATCCGCCGGATGTCCACGCGAATCGCGGAGGTGTTCATGCCCGCACTGGTCCTTCCCCGCGCTACCGCCGTATGCTTGTGCTTCGACGTCGACACAGAACCCACCACCGCCCTCCTGCCGCAGCCCGAGTGGTGGCGCGACGCGACGCGCATTCGCATCGAGGGGGACCCCTACCACAGCCTCATCATCGAGTTTGATGGTGACACTCATGATCACCGTGTCGCCCTCTGCCTCGAATACTACAGAACGGACGGGGAGTGGGCGGGGCAGCACCTATGGCCGCTACCCGTCCCGACCCTGGGCCTCCCCAAGCTTCCAAACATCTCGGCGGCGTACCTCTCCATCTTCAGAAACTGGAAGGTCGCTCTCCGACAGTTGGCGGAACGCGTCCCAGCACTCGCCACACTCGTTCTCGAGCCGCACATGGGGGACGAGGCAACCACGAGCGGGATGGTTGACGGACTGCGCGACTTGCTGCTGCAGAGCGAGTCCCAGTGCACGGGCTTGAAAGAAATCGCGCTGCTCCTGCCTCGCATCGTGAACGGGCTGACGGACCGCCTCGCACCTGTGCTGGAGAAACGAAAAAGGGATGGGCGGCAGATAGAGAGGTTTAGGACGTGGATCGATAATCGTCCTACGGACAACATTGGGGACGTTGGAGATGCGCTGGCGGAGTATGTTGGGTCGGGGGAGATAGAGCACGAGAAGGCCCCGTTCTGGTCCCGGGATGAGGAGCTGTGGAGGAGGGAGAACGAGTTTTGGGAAGTGCCGAGGACGTGGTGGTGACGACCGACGATGGTACAACTTGAATATCAGATTACATTTCTGTTTGCGAGTCTTACTATGTCTCGCTATCGTAAGTGTACAATGTGCTTACACCCATGTACTATCCAAGAAGTTCCCTTGTCCCCTACCGGTCTTTCATCTTCCCGGTCCTGCGGTCGAACGTTTGCAGCGTCTGAGTCCGAGTCCGCGACCCGTGGCTTGATCGCACCAATTTTGAAACATCTAACCGGCATTGATCACCCGGTTTACGGGCAGTTTCTGCATGAGACTCCATAATAGTTGGTTAGTCCATAGATGCTGTCGTCGAAACCCTCTGCCTCCGAGTCGGTCGGAGAGTTGAACCACTGAGCGATGTCGGCGCTTCGTGGCTGTGGCAACACGGAAGACGACTGGAAGATGCCGGACTACAGACGCCAGCGAGGAGGGCTACGACCCCGAGCTTGGGTAAGTCGCTTTGACAGCGGATTGTCGACAACGCATCGATATCAAACCTCGAGTCAACCGTCAGTTGGACTACCTTAAGCCGCAAACATTTTCGTGAGCTCTTTGAAAGTTAATTCCTTGACTGGGACGACGATTCACAGAGTTTTAGATCAAAGTATGGACGGAGTCGCCATCTCAGGTGCACATATTGCGGCCTGTGCTCGTAATCTCCTTGAAAATAGCGAGAATTTGTTGAATGACAGCAGAGGTATTCGAATCAGGTAAATGTTTTCTACCATGGCTCCCGCGCAGAGGTGGTGCTCACGCTAGTACGTGTGTCTGGGCATCATTTTAGCAAAGCCGATGTACGCATGTTATGCACTGCTACCGTGATTCCATTGGGACACAATAGCTGACCACCTATCTTCATTTCATAGATAGATTCCATAAATCACGACATGCATCTCGCCTTTGCTCTCCTTGCCAGGCGCTACAATTCTCAAGTCCCCGTGAACTGGCTACATCCCGAGCTGCTAGGGATGGTTTTCGAGCACCTCCGCTCCCCCATCAAACCCATGGATCCTGAGGAATCACTCGATCAACCTATCTTCGACTCCTATAAGCCCCTGATCGACGCCATGATGGTCTGCCACAAGTGGTACGTTGTCGCAATGGAGATGGCGTCGCTCTGGACAGACGTGGACTACTCGAGTGATCGGACTGGCCCTACTTGCCTGCTGGAAAGGTCGGGGATGGCCCCGATACACCTGCGGCTATTCATCGACAGCCTGGTGGACAACAAAGCGTATTTCCTCGAAATCTTGCGCAAGGATGCGTTCCGTCTGCGCCAGCTCGATGTGTGCATGACGGACAGAGACACGATGAACACCGTTGTCCAGCTTCTTGAGAACGACATGCCTCTCCTCCAGTGCCTCAAGATATCGGACGAATACTACCAACAGAATGCCGTCTTGAGGAGCACATCGGGCGGATTCCCTTCTCTGAGAGGGATGATGCTGATAGGTAACCTCTGGCTACCCGCTGGACCGCTCATAAAGCTCACTCATCTATACGTATCGATGTCATCTGGCGCCATGCCCCTGGCCTCAATTATGACACTTTTGGACGCCGCTCCTGGACTGGAGGTTCTGGCGCTGAACGAATGCTCCGCGATCGCCTTCACGGAGCTGCCGACCAGGACGACGACGCTCCAGCACCTCACGTATCTTACCGTCCGCGGGATGTCTACCCGAGTCGCGGAGGTGCTTATGCCCACCCTCGTCCTTCCCCGCGCCACAGTTGTATGCCTATGGTACGATGTCGAAACAGACCCCTCCAACGCCCTTCTCCCGCAGCCGGAGTACTGGCGCGACGCGACGCAGGTCTGTATCGACGCGGACCCCTACGGCAGCCTCTCTATCGAGCTCGAGGGCAATGCTCGCAGGATTGCAATCTACTTCGACTACGACACGGCGATCGAGGGAGAGAATCAGCCCCTGTGGCCGCTTCCCGTCCCGACCACCCTCAACCTTGCCAACATCTCCGCGGTGCACCTATCCATCTTCAGAGGTTGGAAGGAGACTGTCCGGCAGTTCATGGGACGCGTCCCCGCTCTCTCTACTCTCGTGCTCGAGGGGCGTGCCGGGAACGAGACGACCGCGAGGGAGATGGTCGACGCGCTGCGCGATCTGCTGCTGCAAGCGGAGTCGCGGTGCACGGGTTTGAAGGAGGTCGCGCTGCTCTTGCCCAGTATCGTGAACGGGCTGACGGATCGCCTTGCACCTGCGCTCAAGAAACGGAAAAGGGATGGACAGCAGATAGAAAGGTTTAGGACGTGGGTCGATAATTGCCCCACGGACGACATGGGGGACATTGGAGATGCGCTGGCGGAGTATGTTGGGTCGGGGGAGATAGAGCACGAGAAGGCCCCGTTCTGGTCCCGGGACGCGGAGCTATGGAGGAGAGAGAACGAGTTTTGGGAGGTGCCGAGGACGTGGTGGTGATCACAGTGCGAGACATTCAGACAACATGTTTCTAGTAATCCGATTCGCTACCTTACAGTCTTCGCGACACAACGAAGTTCTTCGTCCTTGACGTTCGGGATCCCGAGGAACTCGAGGGAGACCGGGAGGTCGACTGAGAGCATAAACTCTATGTAGCGATTGAGCCAGTGGTGGGGAGACAACCCCAAAAGCGACTAGGCAGACAGAACATAAGTCACGGGTCAGAGATCCCCCGAGTACAACGTACCTTCCTTGCCGTGAAACAATCCATGGAGTGCTTCTATCGCGGTCATGCCAGAGCAATGAGCACCTCGCGCAACATGGTCGGCGCGAACGTCCGCTGCAATTTTCCTCTCACTGCATGCGCTGCAGCCAGACTACCAGACTCGAACCCCAGTCCGGATAGCACCACGTTCGTGGCGATCGCGTCGCCGCGAGGAAGCTGGCGGCGCCTTCGACACCACGGTCGTGTCCACGAGCACGATGTTCGGGTTCTTGTCGAAGAACGTGTAGCAGTGGAACTCTCCCGATGGGCGGTAGAGCACGGACAGCGCGGAGCACGGCGCATCGGTGGACGCGGTGGTGGGCAGGATCGCGACCTGGAGCGCGAGGCCGTCCGCGACGGTCTTTGCGGTGTCGATGGTCTTGCCGCCCCCAAGCGCGATGACGAAGTCGGAGGATTTCTCGCGCCCGAGGCTCGCGAGGCGGTCCACCTCCTCGCGCTCTGTCCTGCCGCGGAAGACGGCGCGGTGGACCTTGAACTCGGACTTCTCGAGCGTGCCTGCCTACGAGCTCCTTGCCTGCTGCGGCTGTAGTTTGCGCGGGGACATTCGTTCGGAGTCCTGTGCGCATATATGCAGAGGCTATATACGTACCGATAATTCCCCACACTAAGTATGTCATCGCAAATGAGCAACGGCGCCTTTCCAAGTTTTCCTAGGTACTCGGCGGCGTTTTGGATGGCATAGGGGCCCTGGATGTATTAGGAGGGAGAATGGTCGGGAGGTTCCGTGATTCTGTTCGGCCTGTTTGATGTCAGAATTCGTACCGAGCGGCATCGACTATATTCACAGCCGTTTCTCAAGGTGTATGCTCACCAACTCGTAGCAGAGTAAGAAACGGGATGAATGGAGGGAGCACACGAAGACGCCGCCCAGTCGAGAGTGAGGAGATAGAGGTGGTGGTCGCAGATCAAGCAAGCCGTCGACTGGTCAAGGTGCGCATGGCCATAGGCGCCTACGGTGAACCCACGAAAGACGCGCACGCATTGACATGATTTACACCCGTCTTCGCCTAATGCGTTGCAATCGCGCTTCCATTAGCATTCAATCTCCCGAGCAATACAAACACCCCTGTCAATAATCCAGGACATACCGAGATCAGACTACCCGAAATCACTTCAGCCCGCACGGCGACCCTACACATCGACCCGAGAACGTTTGAACGGCTACTACGCCGTCTCGTCCTTCGAACCCTGGCTCGACGCATCCAGGGTATTGCGATCATCAGGTTCCGTCCGCCTGCGGACTGCTTGACGTACACAATCATGCTCAGGCCCCCTAACAGACACCTGGACCTCCTTGAGCGACGGCACACTTGCGAAGAGGGTGTCGGCATAGGCATCCACATCCATGTCTCGAACGTAGGTCTCGAAAGGCATGACGGGTACGCCTTCGCCACTCCTACGGAGGCGGAATATCCTCATATAGGACAAGTCCAAGATCAGCTCGAACTTGGGCACAGACGAGGCCCGAACGACGTCGACGAGCAGATCCTACAGTAGTGGATAGCCGCTTGAATGAAACGGCGACCTCAAGCGAGCGGTAGGGGCCCGGCTTACCAATATATCTCCGACAGACACCGTTTCATCATTCTTGAAGACGTGGAAGAGGACGCAGAGTTCGAGCGCTTGCAAACGACCCTCCTCGGAGAGCACCGCGCGGACGCCGTCGTCCAGAAGGCTCGAGGCTCCCGGCAGCCTGAGGGCAAGGTGCGACGGGCGGACGTCCAGGATGATGTCGTTGATGAAGTTGGGGTCCACCCCGTACTCCTGTTCGAAGCTGAGTGAGACGGAGGGTATCTGGCACGTCAGGCCCCAGAACCACAGGACGATCATCGAGCCTTGATAGTCGCGCAGGGAACGCCACGTTCCGTATTGCGCCTGATACAGCATAGTCATCTCCCGACGGTGCCAGATGCCTGGGTCATCTCGATATCCGGAGCACTCGAAGGCCTTGAGCGAAAGGAGGTTTGGGAACGCACGGATGTAGTCTTCGATGTATGGCAAGTCCACGCTGCATGACAGCTCAAGGCGGGTCACGTTGGCGTAGCACGGGCCGTCGGGGGAGGAGGCGGGAAAGCTCAATGCCAATGATTCGAGGGTGGATTGGGAACCTTCGAGGAGGAGGATCGGATTCGTGTCGGGCTCGGGAATGACCTCGTGCTCCCGCTCTCTATCATAAAGACCAAAACAGAGGCTCGCCGTGATGAGGCTTGACTGAAGCGTCCGAAGGAGCGTTGCACCGTGCACTCCTGTGAACTGGAGGTCTAGAGTCTTGAGTGTCGTGAGCTTCGCAATGGCAGTGGCGAGGGGAGGATGCGTGGTGAATAGAGCTTCGGCCTGGGAAACTTTGAGGGAGGTCAAATTGGAAGCCGCTCCGAGCTGGACGACGATCTCGAAGAACTTTTCGAGGATGCAAGCAATATCTTCTTGCGGACTCGGATAGAAGTGATCAATAGTGAGTTTGTTGATAAATGTAAGACGACGGAAACATTCCCTCGAGTCTCCTCGTGCTTGCAAGAACCACATAAAAAGCACAACCGACCGTTCGCGCCGCAAGGTGACTCCATCCGCGAGCAGGTACCTCGCGCCTTCGCTATTTAGCGTGCTGCAAGTCTTCATGAGGTTTGAAATGACCCTGCGATCGGCGTACGACATAATGATGTGCATAATGTCGATGTTCAAGGACACAGCTGGACGGGACTGAGGGGCCTGGATATCGACGGACTCCGGGGTGCTTGGTATGCCCAAAGACGAGAAAAGCAGATGGAGGGCATCCGAGGAATCATGATGCGATTGGTGTGATTGCATGGAAGAAGGAGGATGAACAATCCACTGTGTGGTCGGTGGTAAACGTCGACGTTTGGGACGACTGTGAGCTCGTTGATGGATGAGGCAGCGCATCACGTGATCGGACGGTTGGGTCCGAAGGAATTTCTGACGACGGCGACATCGCTGTAACCTGTCGTATATCCCATTGAACACGAGTCTACTGTACGAATACACTGTCTTCTCCTATCTACCTTGCCACGGCACATAATTATGCGTCGTAACTAACGGCGCAGTGAGCGGCTCGCCCTACCTTACCACCTCACATACCCAGACTCGGAACGTTGAGATACTGCACCCCAACCTTCGAACTCCTCCCCGCCAACAGACTCATCGCAGCCAGCAGATCGCGTCACGTACGCACGCGGTCCGCTCGGCGTTTATACCGTTTAGGCCCCACGACGGACACCCGAAGCTTCTTGAGCGACGCAACGCTGGCGAAAAGAGTGTCCGCGTAACCGTCCACATCCACGTCCTGGAGGTAAGCTGCGAACAGCATCGGGGGTAGCCCTTCACCGCTGCCCATCCGTTCCACCCCGGCGACCCAGTACCAGTTCAGACGGAGCGTGAAACTGGTTGCAGAGGACGTTCGAACGACGTCGACGAGCGAGTCCTAGATGGCAATGCATCAATAAGAGGGGGCCGATAACGCACCAACAGCTAATAGTAAGACTCACCAGAATGTCTCCAACGAACAGGTTACTGTCTTTTTCGGCGCTGAAGCTCACCGAAAGGTCAAGCTCTTCTAGAGTGTCCGTGCAGAGGGCTGAGCGGAAACCCTCGCCATCGTCCAAAAGGCAGGACGCTTCTGGCAGTTCGAGGACGAGGCGCGTCGGGCGGACATCGTGTAGGACGTCGTTGAGCTTGTCGAGCTCCAGCTCGTCGTCTTCGATATCGAGCTCGATAGACGGTACGTGGCACGTAAGGCCAAAGAGCCAAAGGACACGCATGGAGCCCGAGTAGGAGCCCAAGGACCGCCAAGTCCCGTGCCGAGCCTGGTACTCGATGCTCGTCATCCGCCGATCCCGCCAAACCTCTGGGTCATCCCGGTACACGCTGCATTCGGACGTCGAGAGCGAGCTCAGGTTTGGGAAGGCGTGGATGTAGCCTTCGATGATCGGCAAGCTTATGTACGACAGGGAAAGGTCGGTGACGCTGGTATAGCGTGGGCCGCGAAGGGGAGAGACGCAGAGGCAGGAGAGGCCGGTGCTCAGAAATTTTAGGGTAGATCGGGAGTCGAGGAGGAGGAGGAGGGGATTCCGATCGCGCGCGGGAAGATCTTCAACCTCGCGGTCTGTATCGCCGAAGGTGATACTTGCTGCGACGAGCTTCGACTGAAGGGCACGGAGGAGCGCTGCACAGTGCGCCCCAGCGAAAGAGAGCTCTAGAGTTTTGAGCGTCGTGAGCTTCGCGATGGCGGCTCCGAGGGGAGGATGGGCGGTCAGCAGATCTTCGGCCCAGGAGATCTTGAGAGAAGTGAAGCTGAAGGCCGCTCCGACGATGATTTCGAAGATTCCGGTAAGGAGCATAGCGATATCTGGTGACGGATAATCGAAGTCGAGGGAGAGTTGGTTGAAGAATGACATGCGACGGATGCAGTCGTCCGGGCTGTTTCTTGCCATCAGGAAACGTAAGAAGGACAAAAGCCCCACTCCGTATCCTATGGAAACTCCATCCCTGAGGAGGTACTTTGCGCCTTCGCTATTCAGGGTGTAGCAAGTCTTCATGAGATTGGAGACAGCGTTACGAGTGGCGTGTGTCATAATGAGGTGCATAATGTCCATATTCAACGAGGCGGCGGACGACTCGGAATTCATGTCGACGGGCTCGGGGTTCAGACGTTCGACAGAGGAGCCAGAAGTAGACGAGGATGTTCTGAAGGGTGATAAGAGTGCAGAAGAGGTTGCGGAAGAGGCGCGAGGAGGAACGACTCGCTGTCTATATAAGCACGGGTGGCGAGCTTCAGGACAAAGGTCGTCAAGCGGCCAGCCACCTGGGCCGGGCCGCCATTGTGCGCTAATGCGGATGGGAGGTCTTGCTGCTCGATCCGCGCTCTACTCCTTGAACACAGCGTACACGCCATTTCTAAGAAGCCCTGGGTGTGGTTCCAGCCATCCCAATTCCATAGAGAACTTGGGCATAATGACGACCTAGATAATAAATATTGGAGCAATGGGACCGTCAGCACTATCGGATACGCTTGCTGCATATACATGCGCATACATAACCAGAACCCTCATCCGTCCACGACCTACGGCGTAAAGCATCGTCAGAAGCTACCCCCCGTTTCAACCAAGAGAAGGGCTGACGTACCACTACTGCCACAGTGCCACAGCACGAGCCGTTCAGTCCGCTCCCCGATACCAGCAGCTCACTCCTCAGGTGAAACGTTAGGCCCAAAGTACCTCGTTTCCCGTCTCCGTTCATCAGAGCCCGCGAGGGAATACCGCCGGATCGGGTGTGTTCACGAACCGACGAGCATGGTCCTCGATGTCCGCCGCATCGAGCTCCTCCCTCGGGAAGGCGGAGTCTGGCACATCGTCTACGGCGACTTCGACTTCGGCCATGCGGCGCACGAGTGCTTCCCACCGGGTCCAAACGAGCACGATGCTGAGATCGATGGGTTTGAGAAAAGAAATGTTCCACCATATTTCACGCTTCGCACAATGCAGGTGGTTGCTACATGTTCAGCGAAAGACTCACCGTTACCGTGAAAGTTCAAGCTTTAAACTGCACGCTAGACTCCCCTCCGCGGCTTGCGTGGATGTCTTGACACCCGATCCATGGATGTGTCGAGTGCGATGCTATCGGGTACAAGATTTCACTGGTAGGAACACCGACGAAAGAAACACAAACAGAGCAGGGGACGGTAACGGATACGGAACTGCGAGATTGAACGTTGTGGGAGACGAGAGACCTGTCGACCTGGGTGACATCCATATTTGTGACGATCACGTGCTAGACAGTCACAGTCACGCTCAAGCACGGCAAGCGCGACAGCGTCCGTCGAACTCCGTCCATGGACGCACTCAGACTTGTTGACCATGTCTGGTGAGATATCCCCGCAAGTGGATGACCACTCATTGACGTACGCCCTCTACATCTCACGCCCTCTCTGAGTTGCCCGCATTTTCGGCTTTATGTCGCTGCTTCCAGCACTAGCCTTCCAGTCCTCCGAGTCGCTCAGGCAGTCGCGGCTGCAGTAAACAGGCGCACAGTGTGGCCGCTCCTTGCACCTGTGCTGAAGAAACGGAAAGGGAAGGGCAGGCAACGGATAGGGAGGTTCAGGATGTGGATCGATCATCGCCCAACCGAAAGCATGGGGGACGTGGGAGACGCGAAGTATGTCAGGCCCGGGGAGATAGCCTGAGAGCACGAGAAGGGCGCGTTCTGGTCCCGGGATAAGGAGCTATGGAGGGGGGAGAACGAACTTGGGACGGCGCCGAGGGCGTGGTGATGACGACTGTACGGTGTGGTGACATACCATGTTACATTTTGTTTGCGAGTCTCACGATGCGTCGCTATCGTACAACCCCCTTACTATGCTAGACAGGTGTTATCCAAGAAACACCCTTCACCTCGGCTAGTTCTTCTTCCACCCAGTCCTGCGAATATAATCACGGCTGGCAGCGTCGGCGGCCTTGATCGCGCCGAACACACAGTCGACATTGATCACGCGGTCCAGGTTCCAAATCGTTTCGCCCTCCGCACACGCGAGCTCCGCGACACGACGAAGCTCCTCGTCCTTCACGTTCGGGATCCCGAGGAGCTCGAAAGTGACTGGGAGGTCGACGGAGAGCATGAACTCGATGTAGCGATCGAGCTCGGTGGTGGGGACCCCGTCGAGGACGAGTTGACAGACAACCCCGAAGGCGACTAGACAGACAGAACGTAAGTCGTGGATCAGAGATCCCCCGGGTACAACGTACCTTTCTCGCCATGAAGCAATCCATGGAGTTCTTCTATCGCAGTCATGCCGTTGTGGATCTATTCATACCCGAGCAATAAGCATCGCGGGCAACATGATCGGCGCGAACGTCCGCCGCAACTTCCCACTCACCGCATGCGCGGCAGCCAGCCCGCCCGACTCGAATCCCAGCCCGGAGAGCAGGGTGTTCGCCTCGACGACCGCCTCCAGCGCGGGGGTCACAGCATGCGCCTTGTTCGCCTCGTACGCCTGCTTCCCGTACTTGAACAGGATCTCCTCGCACTTCTCGCAGATCGCCGAAGACACCTCCGTCTGCAGCCCCCCGCCGAAGTTCGTGCTGAACTTGCACCGCCTTGCCTCCACGTTCGTCGCGATCGCGTCGCCCATGCCCGCCGCGAGGAAGCGCGGCGGCGCCTTCGACACCACGGTCGTGTCCACGAGCACGATGTTCGGGTTCTTGTCGAAGAACGTGTAGCAGTGGAACTCGCCAGACGGGCGGTAGAGCACGGAGAGGGCGGAGCACGGCGCGTCGGTGGACGCGGTGGTGGGCAGGATCGCGACCTGGAGCGCGAGGCCGTCCGCGACGGTCTTTGCGGTGTCGATGGTCTTGCCGCCCCCAAGCGCGATGACGAAGTCGGAGGATTTCTCGCGCCCGAGGCTCGCGAGGCGGTCTACCTCCTCGCGCGAGGCCTCGCCGCCGAACACGGCGCGGTGGACCTTGAACTCGGACTTCTCGAGCGCGCCGACGAGCTCCTTGCCCGCTGCGGATCGCGAGAGATACGCGGGAATTTCTGTTTAGAGTTCTGCGTGTTTATGCGGAGGCTACATACGCACCGATTCCCCACACTATCTCATCGCAAATGAGCAACGGCGCCTTGCCGAGTCTTCCTAGGTACTTGGCGGCGTTTTGGATGGCATAGGGGCCCTGGATGTACTTGGAGGGAGATTGGAAGAGGCGTTCCGTGACTTTGTTCGGGTTGACCATCTTCGGCTTTTGAAGATCGACGAGAGGTAGGAAGTGGGGAGGGTGGTGAGAGGAAGAGACCCGGGAACAACTTCGCACTAATCGTGAGCGGATGGAGAGCGATACTTATATCGCCGCCCCTGTCTTGTGGCGTGGAGACTAGAGGGTGATCAGCATCCGGGGCGGCGGGAGCGGGAAGATGCCAACGGTCCTGGATGGTATCTTAGTGGTCCCATGCGTCGCCGACTCCGGGTCACTTGCTTGTCCTTTGGCTGAGATTGCGCGGGTGGAGCTCAAGTCTGGGCTCGCCGAGCTTCGTCTTCGTGAGTGCATCCGTGTTTAGTGACCAACGGCGTCGCCCAAGGAGCGATCCTAAGACGCTAAGTTGTACGCCACTCTCATACCTGTTCCCAACGACATGTGGCCTGGGCAAACGAACGCAATAGGTTTGTGCTTCGCTGAATCGAGGTGTTCGGCAAAGTCTCGACTGGCGGTCGAGAGTGATGTAGACCCCTGGCCATGGCCAGGTCTCGACCGTCAGTACCGGATCGTTGCCGGGCCGCTTCTGAGAGACTTGGCGGCCCGCCCGGTACAGGCTGCCAGTGGCCCTTGAAGAATGTAACGTTCCGTAGTCTTACTCTCAGGCCCGTACCGCCAGCAAGACCACTTGACATCCAATGATTAGTATTTCTCCAACCTTTACCGTGTCTATGCGCCATCTGCAGCGGTAATGTTAACGCGGTGCTCCCGCATCTGTCGTCTCTTCGCCTCCGCCTGGTTGCGTTCGATACCCCGCTGGACCTCTTTCTCCCAGTCTGTGCCAAACCAGACCACGCCATATTCGCTGAGTCCTACGATGAAGAGAGCGACGACTTGTCCTGCACTACCGCTGAGAGTGGGTGCCGAAGAGTAGAAGAGGGTGGACTTACCAATCCAGAGACCTTGCAGTCCCAGATGAGAATTGGGGTGGAAGGCGAGCATGATACCGAGCGGAAGCGCCAAAATGTAGTATGCGATAAGGTTGAAGAACGCTCCGAGATGCTGGCGACCTGGTGGCGGACATGGTACGGACCGTAGTCTGTCGATCAAGCTATGTGCGCACCTTGGCCACGCAGCACGCCACCGCACGAGCCAGCCAAACCGTCTGCAATCTGCGACGCTCGTCAGGGTAGGCTTCGCGCAGGGTCGAACTAGAACGTACCTGAAACGAAGCCACGAGCGGCATAACCTTACTCACGAGAACGATGACCTCGTCGTCATCGCTGTAGATGTACCCAAAAATCTGGAAGGTGCCACAAAACCTCAACTCGGAACATAGGAATCGGCGGAACCGCGCTTACATCTTTTGTAGCGATTAGAACTATCATGATAATCGCTCCCACCGCCACGCTGAGCAGAGCCGAAGCATGGCTCGCGCGCTTTGCAGCATTGGGCAGGCGTGCACCAATGAGATTGCCCACGCGTGCGGAAGCAGCCACACCTGTTCATATTCGCGGAAATGAGCCTATGTCGACTGCGGATAATTCTCCACATACCGATCCCGAACGGAATGGTGTTCATGACTGATGTGAAGATCGATAAGTGTCCAACACGTGGTGCGGGGCGAGATGGACGGACGTACTCTGGTCCGTCGTCATTATGACTGACTGAGCGGCGAGCGGCAGCGACCCTAGTCGACCTGCAGCTAGCGCGACGATCTCGAACGCGGCCCTGCGAAGAACGTGGCGTTCACACCGAGTCAAGAGTGGACGGCGATGACGTACCATTCTGTGCCCACCATCAAGATCCCAGGAACGGCGAGCTTCAGGAAGTATGCGCAGCTACGGGGATCGAACACGAGCCCGAGCTGGGACCCTGCCCATGTCCCGTTCTTCCGATGCGCGCGCGAGAGGTACGTGACGAGCGCCAGAGCGAGGAAGCACAACCAGAACGTTATGGAGATAGCGAGAGGCGACCCGAGAAGGCCCAGGCGGGTATGGTGCACGAGATATACGTTGAGAGCCAGATTGACGGGCGCGACGGCAATAAGAACGTAAGTCGACGCGCGCATGATCCCTGGGCGCGAGCCGTGGCGTCAGTCGCGGGGGTTGGTATTGAATGCAGAGCTCAGGTGCGCTCGGGCTTGAGCTGATTGTGTCGGATACACGCACCTTGACATTGTAGATACTTCTTGAGGCTCTCGAAGCCAATGTACCCTGGCGCTCCTACGATCATGACGCGCAAGAAGGCCTGTACGTCATGGGAGATACGTTCTTCCTGGCCCAGTAGGAGAAGCACGGGTTCGATGTAGGCCCATAGAACGGCAACCGGGATGAAGAGGAGCCAGAGGAGAACAATACACCGTTGCAGATGAATGGAGACGGACGGCCGGTCGCCTCCCGTAAATGCTTGGGAGCCCAAAGTGTCCAGCGCCGTCGTACCGCCAAGAGCAATGCACCATCCTGATGTTAGAGAATAAGGAGGACATACTGCCTTTAAGAAAAAGGATTCTCACCGAGTACCATGGCGAGCATCAGCGAGAACGCGGCAGCAGACAGTTCGTCCGGACCCAGGCGTCCAGCGACAAGCACGGAGACGGTTTGAATCGAGTTTTGGAGCACATATGAAAGAATAACTAACAAACAATGAGTTATAGACTGTTTGCAGACGAGACTGTGAAAGTTTTTGTACTCACCGGGGATGGAGTCGATGAGGATGGAAGAGAAGAGCGCACCGAGCGCTTGATGTTCGGAATTGCCAGTATAGGAAGGCGAGTCCGTTGACCCCAACGTCTCGTCATCTCCCACCGTCGACGTACTTGCAGGTGTCGATCGACTATGGCTTAGCGAGTCTACTTTTGTTAACAACGGTTGTCGCTCGGCGACGATGGGGGTTGGCATGGTGGTGAGAATGGTTTGGACGGTGCGTAGGCGAGAAGTTTTTGAGCTGGGGGCCCGTATATCGTGCAAAGAGTGAGTCCGACCCTCTTGTACTCCCTCCTGGACCCATGCTCATCTGTTTCGAGACAGGTATTATCAAATCGTATTCTCATCTATATTGTCAGAGTCATGCGCCCGCTTTCATGTCCAGTATTATGGTTCTAGTTGTCGCCCACCATCCAAGGACTGCCTCAGGTCGGGACAACTTCCGTGCGGTCGACCGGGATCCAGTCATTGCCCTTGCCAAAACTCCGACATCCATCGTGCTTCTTGAGATAGCAAAAACCCTTTTTGAATGGCCGCCACTCCATGTCGTGAAGACTAGGCCACTATAGGAACACCCTGCCACGCGTCGCGCGATCATACGCAAGACCTCATATCGTAAGAAGGGCGGTGCTTCTCTTGTGTGCGTTCCGCTGACGGAGCTCTTCCTATTCTGCAGCGACGGGGTCGGTCATGGGGTGCGGATCGAATGACGCTGAAAATTTCGCGTTGCTTCTGGGCCTTTTGGGAACATTTATAACCAACCCGACGGCCGAGTAAGGGGACCAGATCTTGCCCCACCAATAGGCTCGAAAGCTCGCAATGAACCTCCGGTTTCTATCAGTCGTTCTCGCCTCTGTGTTCGCCGTCCTTCATGCTCACGACGAACATGACCACGGCATGCAGATGCCCCTCGACTACGTCAAATACCCCTACCAGGCCATGTACTACCCGGGAGATAACGAAGGTATGTCTGATATTGCACATAAAACATGTCCTGTGCTCATCCTTTTCAGTCACCGCGGACTCTATATTTTCCGGCATCACCACATTCGCCAAGCTGCCATGGGTGCAATGCCTGGGCAAAGACAAGGCGGACCTCTTTGATATCGCGTTCATCGGAGCGCCTTTCGTACGTCACCCTATGTCTCGTTCCTTGCGGTCGCTGATCCCCCACACAGGACACCGGAACCTCTTACCGTCCCGGCGCGCGTTTCGGGCCTGCTGGCATCCGTGCCGGCTCCCGTCGTTTGACTTTGTATGGTGGCTACAACGTCCCCCTCGCCGTCAATCCTTTCCTCTCCGGACTCAAGATCGTCGACTGCGGCGACATCCCCGTCACCCCATACGACAACAAGTTCGCCATCAAGCAGATCGAAGACGGCCACAAGGAACTTCTCCATCGTTCCACTTTCTCGCCTCTCGGGAACGACTCGTTGACTGGGAAGCCCCTCGTGCCCATCTCTGCTGATGGCAAGAACCACCCTCGCGTTATCACGCTTGGCGGAGACCACACCATCGTCCTTCCGCTTCTCCGGTCTATCTATAGCGCCTACGGCCAGATCTCCGTCATCCACTTCGATAGCCACCTCGACACCTGGAAGCCTCAGGTTTTCGGAGGCGCACCCTCCGAACAAGCCGCTATCAATCACGGCACGTACTTCTACTGGGCTAGTCAGGAGGGGCTGATTAGGAACGGCTCGTCAATTGCAAGTGTCGTTTACTTTTGTTCTTGGCGCGCCCCCGTTTTTTTCCTACTCGTCGACGAAAACTGGTGATCCTAGTTGATCGTGTCGTTTACAGCATGGCGCTATCCGCACCACACTCTCCGGGCCAGCTGACTACGCGAACGATGACGCGTCCGGCTTCCAGCGCATCGAGGCCCGTGAGATCGACACCATCGGTACGTCCTCGTTCTGCCAAGGTTGACGTACTCGTTCGCTCATTAATCTTTGCTTCGGTCCCCGTACAGGAACCGACGGTATCATAAACAAAATCCGCGACACCGTGGGAGACAAGCCGGTGTATCTCTCCATTGACGTGTGTACCGTGGCCACTACGTCTTGACGGAGGGGACTGACTCGCGCGACCGTTTGTCCAGATCGACTCCATTGACCCTGCGTTCGCGCCTGCCACTGGCACGCCTGAGACGGGCGGTTGGTCCACGCGCGAGCTGCGGACGATTTTGAGGGGCCTCGACGGCCTGCACATCGTCTCCGCCGATATCGTCGAGGTGGCACCGGCGTACGATACCAATGCTGAGCTGACGACCATGGCTGCAGCCGACGTAGGTTGACCTCATTCCGCCGTGATTCTGGCTCGCTGATGCCGGCATGCAGGTCTTGTATGAGGTGTTGAGCGTCATGGCCAAGACTTCGTTAGGTAAGGTCGCACAGTAGGGTTGCCTCGCCGCTTACGGCAGGGGTGCTCGAATAGCGGAAGCTGGAAGGGTCGCCACGGCCTTGATTCGAATTATGCTGTATGGTCTCGATATGCCCCATTCATTCCCACATGTATGACAACAGAGTTCTCGTTACGATATGGATCAACGATCGCTAGGTGGATAACGTTATGGTCCGTACTTGGTAGTACCTTCTGCCTCGTGACTGTATGCCTGGAGTTCCTTCGACGGTACGTCGGCTGCAGACGCGTTCCCATCCCTCATACTCCGCAAACACATCTGAGGCACACGCCCCTTATCATAAAATCCTCGTGTGCTCTCCGAGTGCTAGTGTCTGGAGAGGACTTTGACGGTCGGGTAGTTCCCACGCCAGCAGTTCTTGCATAGCTTCCTAATTTGTCGATGCACTTTTTGGTAGGAGGTTGTAGCGCCTGCCGTGGTCACCCGTCCACTGCAACTCATCCAAACTTTCCTTACATCCGGACTCTTGGAGGCCGTGATCATTCCCCTTGGCTGGCCCGGCCTACACACGGCGACGAAACTTTGCTCTTCAGTGTCTCGTGATACTTATTTAGATTAGTCTTGCGCCTGCAGACCGCCTCGAGGCCGATATCTCCAGCCGACAGTATCCATGGGGGCATCGTGGTAGTCGCGGACCTGAACCTGTGGAGTAGGGCGCGGATCACCCATTCGTTGGCCCTGCAATCCATTCAGACGTATCAGTACGCCTTCCTTGTGGACGGGGATCCCGCGATGCAGTCGCAGAGGCTCTCCTGCTATGCAGTCAGTGGAAACCGGTATGTGGCACGTTCCCGCGCATCGTGAAGTGCGGGTTGGAAGAGGTCTTGGCTGCACTCTCTCGGCATATGTACTCTATGGTTTTCCCGTTAGTACCGGTACCACGTCTACGGTACATCGTGGAGAAGTATTACGGCACTTCCTTCGACATTTGGACACCGCGGGTCCTCTCGTGGAGTTCGTGGCTTTTTGCAGCCATATTCAAGCTCATTCAACTGCCATCAGGTTGCTGCGCAGGAGATAGATATGACCTAGTGACTGACTTCGCTGCTAGGGACACACAGTGGCAAGGTCCAGTCGCATTCGCTGTCCACCAGGACGGCACCGCGACTTCTTACCGCAAGCATGAAGTCGGCGAATACCAGTCTTCTGGCATCGGAAGTGGCTTTGCACTGGGTCC
>BACB01003183.1:0-61797 GCA_000338015.2 Ganoderma multipileum BCRC 37180
AACTCGTCTTGCATCTCCCGACATGCTCCTGATTTATTGTAAGTCTCACATGATGTAATTCCGAAACACTCCCAATCTCTTCACCTCAAGGATGGGAATCTTTCGTAAGTGTGGGCCATCGTTTTGCCTTGCTAACGATACCCGGTGATCGTGCTAGCTTGCCCTCGGAATTTCTCCCCGAGCGAAGAACCTCTACTCCAGGTCCGACGCTTCTCTGACCACCTACGCATAGCCCGCGCACGAGAAGGCCTCCCGGCCACATGAACCGGGGAACAGATACTCAGCCACGAGGTGAAGGCTCAGCACGCGCCCCGCAACCAGTGCGCTGTGCCGCTCTTCGGGGGCTTCGCTATCGCATGGTGACGTACACTACAAGCTTTTGCACCTGCATGCTTCTCATGCATCTATGCACGTGTCCGTCCGTCGTATTCACCGGCATGCCACCCTGGCTGTCAGTGGCCACCGGTACCCGCGGCTTCAGATGTGGGTGTCTAGCCCGCAATGGACTGTTGAGTCGCTATCAGCTTGTGATCAGTCCCCCTCCAACGACTCACCGGAGCGCACAGGCCTAGGCATGTCCTAGAGCTTTCTCCATGGTCAGGTCTGGCACCCCGCTCCTGCTACGTTGTAGCTCCAAACTAAGTTTCGATGACCACCAGACGGCTTGCATTGAATCTGCGTGCGTACAGCATTCTGATCATGTCGTAAGTGTCAGGCGGTATAGCTCCCGCGAGGCACGAGCATTGCCCTTGCCACCTCTAGCCCAATTTACCTTGAACCTCGAAGATAGCTCCCCACTCAACCTACGCACTGCTCCCCCCATATCATCCTGCGGTTAAATGTAATACTCGGCGGCCCGCTCGCTCGCCCGCCTAATCGCATAAGTCTATTTCATATCGGGCGGTCAGCTCATCGGACGTGCAGTATATGGAGCCGGGACGCACCAGCTCGTAAGTCTTGATAGCGTCCTCGTACGAGCTCAGGATTTCCTCGCGCTGCCGTCGGCCTTCGACTACATCTATGAACGTGGCAAGTTCCGTGTGGAAGGGGTCGTCCTAGGGTCGAATGAGTACACTTCACGTAAAAGGGCACGAGGATAACAGGGTCGACTCACGTCCGTAAATGTGTGGACCTCCACTTCGGCCGAACCAGGCCGCCTGATATACAGTTTCGGGGTGGAGTATGGGTCGACGAGCTTGAAGTGATACCCGTCAGCATACACCTCCAGCTCTGTATCGTACGTCGTCCCTGTAATAAACTGTTAGTATATATCGTCATTGATATCGCCTAATCTCGCACCGTGTAGCGCGATGACGTGGGTCAACGTTCCGACGGCCCCGCCTTTGTACTTCCAGGTCGTACTAGTCAGGCGCGGCAACCTGTTCTCCGCAGGAATGAGCGCTTCGTCAAATCGCTTTGCGGACAACCTCCCAGGAAGCTCGCTATGCTGCACGGTATGCGCAACGACCGAGGGCAGGTGGACGTCCCCACCGAAATACCGTGAAAGGTCACCTGCACGCGCGATCAGAATCAGTGGCCCCAACGTGGGAGTGGGAGGAGGCCGCACAGAAGTGTGTCGCTTGCTCGACAATGGCTGGCGGAGACAAGCGGGGCAGGTGCGGTTAAGCGAGTCAGCGGAGGGCTTCGAAGGCGCAGCCGCGATTACGATTACTTACGACCGCCAGATTGTGCCTTGTCCCACCACGCCTATCGCATTATCAGTCCATGGAACTGCCAAGACTACCAGTGCAGGATGGGAGTGCCGTACTCACCGGTTTCCTAGCCCATTCGCTGTGCGTCTGCGTGAGTTCCTTCGTTGAATGGGGGACACCACGTTTCCGCTCACTAAGCCATAACGTAGCGAGCGTTGGTGCCCATTACGACCAGCCCATGCTCTGAAATAATGCTCCTATCACAGCGGATGAGCCTGCGTTACGTTACAGCTCACACGAAACCGTACTTGATCATCTGCACGGCTACTTGTCCTCGGAGGTCAGCTCACGGTCTTTGAGGCTTTTTTAAAGAGCGTACCTTTCAGATAGCGAAGCATGTAGCCGACACCGACAAGCGTTCGGCTGGCGGCAAATGTCCCTGCTACCCGCCAACACGCATCTTCTAGTCCGCTGCTCACAGGCTTCTCGACAAATAGAGCGCATTTCGGAAAAGCTTTCACGAGCTGCAACTCAAGGTCTCTCCCGGGAATGTCGGTGCCGCGCACGAACGGAGGAGCACCGACGATGGCAATACTGTTGGCAACCTTTAGCTAATCCCCTCTATCATGGAATAGAATTCGAACGTATGGGAGGTAGCGAAAGTGAAGAAATGGACTCACTGCGGGACGCTCTCAGGCGGAATTGAAACGGCAGCATCGGCGACGGTCGGGAAGACGGCACAGTCTTTCCAAGCATCGCATACGGCCGATCGCAGCTTCGAATCGAGCGCATCAGCGGCACGGGACTTGTCTGGGTCGACGAGAGCGACGATGCGCAACCGAGAAGCTAGGATCCTGTATGGCGGGAGGGAAAGCGAAGACTCAGATGTCAATGCGGAGCCTAGCTCGAGGGCGAACGCCTGTGGGCACATACTTCTCGAGGCGCGAAGTCTACGTGAATCTTTGATGAGTAACGGAACAATCATGCGGATCACTTATCAGCGTAGCGTACGTGATTCCAAGGTCCTTCAACTGAGCCTACATCGTGCAATTGTTACGAAAGATCAGTACGATGTCTCCGAACGGTGCACGAAGAGGTTAAGTAATCCGACATACCGAAATTGATCTCGCCTGCCCCCACAAGCAGCACGTTTACGATGTTTGACATATGGGTGTGGGGATGCTCGACGCTTTCGGAGGCGTTGCCTGCAAGGACATAGACTCAGTTCAGGGTAGAATCTGGTGGGAAGTATTATGAGTAGATACTTTCCGAACCTGACACGGTGATAAGCGCCTGATAGAGACGGAAGGAAGGATGGTCAATGTATGGCCTGAGAGTCGGAGTCCGGGACAGGCCATTAGTTATATTTTTCGTGCCGTCACTGCTGACCTCGGCGCAGGCTATGGAACTAAAGACTATTGAAACTAGGCGGGAAGAGAAAGTCTCTACACTAACCTGTTGGGAATGGTATTCGACATCAGCGCCACTCATGATGTGGTTATGAGACGAGTTGCGATGAAATGTGATGCTTATTGATCACTTACATCGCCAGTCCTGCACATGTGCCGAAATGTCGTTTTCAATGGAAACCATCCGAGCATCGCGTTACAAGACCGACAAAAATAAGCTGCCGCTGCAATTCAATTCCGTAAACTTCCCAGAGAGTAGACACAGGGATCCATGAAACGCTTGACACGGAGGCAAGGGGCCTATGGCATGCCGGGGTCAGAACTCGAAGCTGAACGGTATGAGGAGACTTGATGTTTGAAGCTTAAGGCCACAGGAAATAGGGCGATACCCGGTAACGATTGCACAAAGATGTAACATGTCAATATGGAGCTTGTCAACCGTAACAACTTGACAAGATTGCAAAAGTACGCCGCACTCACAGATATCGCAAAGGCCTTAACTTTAACCGTCGCGCTCACATTGAGGCCATAGGGGGGCTCAAGCCGAAAAAATCGCCTTAGCACCTCCTATGTGCCTTGCGAAGCTATATATATGCGCGTGGGACAAGTGGAGACAACGAATCTAGTGGAGGTGAATGCAAGACGAGCGCAACAACGGAGGAGGCGCAGTGACGGGAACACAGCCTACGTGGCACGTGATGGAGTCGAGATATTCACACAAACTCCGCCAGACCGAAGGGTAGCTACGCGAAGGCTTCCGAGGGAGCCTCGCTCAGGCGTCCCTTGCCTCTCGTCCAATGCTACTCTACTCCCCGCTATCTCTCTAATATCTACACTCATGCCTGGGTCTTGTGGAGAGTCCAATTGCTATCCTGCAAAGCGGCGAAGGGTCCTGCCTCGACAAGCTCCTTCGATCACTCCGAGGCCCACTTCCAACTCTAGAACCAGTAGTGCTCAGGCCACAGGTAGCCCCAGTAACGACAGTGGAGCCGTCGTGCGTCCCACAGGCCTTAGACTTTTCCCAATAATTTACTCACCTTTTGTTCGTATTGTAGTCAGAAGCTGCATCGACGGCACCGACCACTTCCTCTCCAGCTGGCCCTACAGGCAGACAGGATCCCGGGGACTCTAGTTCTGACGGAACTAATCCTCCCTCGGGCAACAACACCTCCACAGGAAACACTTCACCTCCCTCATCACCACCCACGACCACCGATGGCACTACCACTACCACCCAGCCGACTTCACAACCTACGTGCGTACCAAAGTCTATTATGTTTTAACTTCGCGTTCGACCATATGACCCCGCAGGACGAACCCACCAACAACTGAGACCACGACGACGCAACCTACTACCACCACTACCACAACATCTCCGACATCCAATCCCACTACTTCTCCGACATCCACCAGTAGTACTTCTCAGACGACGACTACGACAACGACGCCCACGTCCACGTCCACTACATCATCGGACACAACCTCACAGTCGTCATCTGACTCCTCGCAGACTTCGTCTCCACCTACTTCTCCCCCAGTTACTGACTCCACCTCTGTATCCTTGACTCCGTCGCAAAGCGAGACACCACCACCAAGCTCCGATACTGGTGCGTTCGCGACGACGATTACATCTGCTATTTCAACCGTAGTCGTTAACGGGACAACCTCGACCGTACGTGATCTGTTCTCCCCATTGATTTTCATTACCACCCGCTTTCCGCTCACGGGTACGTGTCTCCCAGATTTTTACGCAGATCCCCACAACCCTCTCCTCCGATAACAACAGCGCAAGCGAAGCTGCCACCAAGCGGAATGTGATCGCGGGCACAGTCGGCGGAGTCGCCTTCATCATCCTTATCACCGCGCTCTTCCTGTTCTATCGACGGCACCAGACGAAGAAGGTCTCCTTCTTCAAGCGCTTCCAGCCCAAACCCCGCACCCGCCTGCTCGACGGCGAGGACATGGACGACTTCGACCTGGGCGCGCCCATGGCGCGCTACCGCGACTACCCAGTCTCGGTCGCCTCCAGTCATGCGCACACCCGTTCGCTCACGAACCCGAGCCCGAGCCCCATCCTCGGCGCGTCCCCGCTCGCGCGCGAGTTCCAAGCCGCGTCTCCCGGGCCCTCGCTCATAGGCGCGCCCATGGACCCGCACCGTGCCGCGACGCCCAGCCAGCCCCCGGGGATCCCGGCGAACCCCAACCCCTCGCCCCCGCACCTGCTCGGCATGCGCTCCGAGTCGGGCTCGATCTTCCGTGAGGCGGTCTGGCCGCCCCCGAGCGAGAACAGCAACCTGATCGACCCCCTGCGCGTCGCGAGCGCAGTCGACCTCAGCCGCATCGTCGACGACGTCATGGGCCCCACCGCCTCCGGCTCCGGCTCCCCAAGCTCAAGCTCGCAGCGCGGGGCCCCGCCGTCGTACCGCGACTCGCGCGCGAGCGCTAGCACGAGCGGGCGGTCCGACCTCGTGGGCGACGATCCGTTCGCGGCGCTGACGCACTCGCGCGAGGCGAGCGACGCGCCGCTCCTCCCCAAGAGCCCAGTCCCGGTCCGCCCAGGGCTGATCGAGCGGGACGACGTGCCCAAGGCGCCGGGGTCGCCGATGCCCGCGCCGAAGTTCGGGGCGCTGTTCGTGACGAACATGGGCCCGCTGTCGCCGTCGTCGACGATCACGTCGCCCACGCTCGCGCAGCGGCAGGCGCTCGGGCAGGTCGCGTCGTCGTCCCCGACGGCGGCGAGTGCCCCGCCCGTCGTCGCGAGCTCGAGCTCGGGGTCGGCGGGGCAGCCGCGGAATTGGCTGCAGCGGTCGCCGAAGAAGGCTACGCGGCCGAGTATTGACGAGGATAACGCGGTGGACGTGACGGACTTGACGAGCACGGGACATGGGGTCGGCGAGGCGTTGTGAGAGCTTTCCGCAGGGACGTACCAAGGCTTGACCTTGGCCTTGAGGGACCTGGATTCCACTTTTCTCTTCGGCTTTATGCTTATTTCTTTCAGGAGGCGAAGGGAGGGGTAGAGATGAGGAGGATCGAAGAACGGACGGATAGATCTCGAGGAGTATTTATGCAGACGGACTGTACGTGCTTGTTTCCGCTTGCTCTCCTGCTCTGCGTATGATGCACAATTTGCCTCACCAAGACCGCGCACCATGGCGGCCGCCAACGCGGCGCATGGAGACTTAGATTGCTTGGCTAGCGACATTCGAATTTTCGCCTGCTTGTTACGACATCTAACGACATTTACATCGCTATTCGCTTTACTCAGTGCCCTGCATTACCCTTGTAACCCCTCCGCTCTTTACTCCGTAGCATCTGACCTAGGACTTTTGGACTCTCATGCTGTCTACAGCACCTAAACACTCACGATTGCGGTATATACATCCATTGACAATTGCATAGCTAATCGAGCTTCGGTCGTTTTCAGTCCATGTGTCCGCGGGGAATGTCGTCTCTGCCAAATCTAGGGGACGACTACACCGCGCGACTCGTCACCGATTCCACCAACGCAGCAACTTCGAACGTATCGTCCTCGATCGCCCTCGCAGCGGCCCTTCCATACCGCCACATCTCCTCTTCCAACGCATCCACGTCCGGACACGACACGTACCCCTCCTCGTGCATCTTCCGCAACGCCTCCCGCACCCAAACGCGGCACGTAAACACCGGCTCGCGTGCTTTATCAGCGTCCGGGACAGCCATGGGTATCTGCGCGAGCAAATCGCGCAGTCCCGCTTGAGACCGACCGTCCTCCTCGCTGATGCGACCGATTGTGGCGGCGGCGGCGAGCCCGCCCTCGTCGGTCGCGAGCGCGGTGGGCGCGGCGTCGAAGCACCATAGCCTCTCCGTTTCGCTCGGGCTGTAGTCCGTCGTGGCGTGCATCTTCAGCCCGGACTGCACGTCGAGATGCGCGTCCGCGGCGCTGGGGACGAAGATGTACCAGTGGAACCTGGGGGGATCGGTGTCGATCACGTTGAGTGCGAGGACGATGTCGGGGTACCGGGGGGGGGGGGGTGGATCCGCAGCTGGCCTTTCGGTTTGGCTGTGGAGGGGACTGGTATTTGCTGCTTGTCCGACATGTGCCTGCACAGTAGAGAAGAATTTGGTTGGGTAAGAGATAGTCGACTTGGACGTGTCCGGATCCGACTCGGAGTCGGAAGAGACTGACTTTCGATCAGCCGTCCGGGCCGCTAACTGCCGGTTAGCGGACCGCAGGCTGGGCTTTCAGTAGTCTAGGCCCGGGGCGACGAATTGTCTATGCTCGATGTTCAACCTTCAACGTTCCGACATGCATGTATGACATCCAAGTAAGTACTATTGTACCTTGCCATCTGATACAGCATCGTGTTGAGTAACTGATAAGCACGTAGGAACCTAGGACCGAGGCGACATGAGGCAGCGCCACCGTTGTCCGTGGACAGTTCTGCTAAAGCTGACAAGTTACAGACAACCTATAGTCGGTTAACCCGTCACCATACTGGTCTGTCGCCCAGTCCTGCTCGCCGTCTCCTGCCAAGGAGAGTTACTAGTGGCACTACTCTGCAGTCTTGCCCAGGACCGGAAGTAGTCGAAGCCGTAGTTTGTATCAAGTCTCTATCTCCCAACGTACAGGCATCGACGGTAACGTAGATATATTGATCTTTTTGGGACGAGTGCGCATACGCCTGTGCGCACGCGGAGAATAAGTAATATAATACAGGACTGTCGAGGGTGCATGCTCGATACACGAAATGTGAATGTCCTTGGACTGTGAGGGGGTCAGATCGGGGGTACGTACATGGGCTCGTGGCTCGTAACTGTCGTCAACATGGAACATGAACATCTGAAGAATGGTAAGGCTCGTCAAAGAATAACATGATACGGGAGAAGGGAAGTTGGGAGGCGAGCCACGAGAACGTCAAGGTATCGTGTATACCGTATACGCATGGGCGCGAGCAGCGGCGTGCGTGCTGTTCTGGGGTCGCCGAGGGTGTGGACGTACTGGGGAAGAAAAAATAGAAGGGCGCGCTAGCGTCGAATGCAAGAAAGCGCGACATCTAGCATGTACGGGTGTAAGCACGGAGGACATTAGTGGGTAATTGGTAGGTCTGACAGATACGTCAGAAGAGAACGGTGAACATGAAGGGAAGAGGGAAGGGTAAGTAGCGTAGCAGTGAGCGAACGCGAGGACAGCGAGCGTGCGCATCCCCACACTGAGAGAGGGCGCGGGACGTCAGCGAGTGACTGTGAGTACAAGACAGAGACGGGAGATGGTGAGCTCCACACGAGCGGCCAGCCTGCACGTCCGTCACCGTACGGCAGCGTTGAGCAAGTGGCAAAGACGAGAGGCGACCGTCGTCGATGGGCTTTGACTCATTCGTTTCCATCGTCGGGATATCGCAAGGATGAGACTCCGCGAGTTCCCATCGAGTCCTTGCCAAAGAACGTGAAGCGGTCCAGGCATCAAAGCATCAAAGCTTCAGCACCGAAACACCACCAGCGCACCAGCGCAACGCAATCCACGCTCCACCCGCATGGCTGCGCGGGTCCCATCCATCTCCCAAACTCCAACATCAGCCCCACCAGCGCCGCCGCCACACCCACGCCAACGCCAACGCCGCACTTCCGCTCGCGCGGATCCCATCCCACCCGTTCACCGGTCGTGCGGGATAGTATCGTAGCGCGGCGGGACCTCGCTCGGCTCCTCGTCCTCAGGCGTCGCGTCGAGCCTTCCCCCATCCATATGCTGGAGGACGGGGCCGCCGCCGCTGCCATCGGGGTTCGCGATGCGGCGCGCCGCCATCGCCTCGCGCTCCTTCGAGCTCGGGATCATGCCCGCCCCAGGGCCGCTCGAGCTGCCGGACACGGACGGGTCGGTGGGCGTCTGGCCGTTGTATGATGCCTGGCCGAGCGACGGGCCTGGGGACGGATGGCGGAAGTCGCGCCCTGGGATCCCCATGGGTTGTTGCTGACCTTGCTGCTGTTGGGTGTTGAAGCTGGCATTGGTCGGGCTCGTCTGGGACGACAGCGACGTGCGACCTTGCTGGTTCGCGTAGGCTGCGTACGCAGCGTACTCGGCGGGGTAGCCGTGGTCCGACGTCGAAGCCGGGCCGCCGTAGTACGAGTGTGCGGGCTGCGAGGAGTAGTGCGAGGGCGTGCTCGTGCTGCCTCCTGCGCCTGAGCCCGCGCCGTACCCGCCTGCGCCCGATCCTGGTCCCGCCGCGTACCCGGCTGAGCCTGCTCCAGGTCCCGCCGCGTACCCGCTCGCTCCGGCTCCAGGTCCCGCTGCGTACCCGCTCGCTCCGGCTCCCGGTCCTGTAGCGTACCCACTGCCACCAGCCCCGGGTCCAGCGCCGTACCCGCCGGCCCCAGCGGGATATGCCGACGCGTGGTATTGGCTCATCTGCGGTATGTTGCCGGGTGCGGACCCTCCTCCATGCTGTGGGACGGGCATGGACATGTTCGCGCCACCACCTCCGCCACCTCCGCCTCCTCCCGTGCCGCTTCCGGCACCGCCGCCAGGCTGGCTGCCACCGGGGTTGTAGCTGTACGGGGTGACGTCGCCGCCGAGGTCTACGTCGGGGAGGGTGCCGTGGCCGTTGCCCGAGAGGCCGACGACGCGGTCGGGGTCGAAGTTGCCGTCGAAGTCGTCCTTGTGGTGCGTGCGCTTGAAGATGAAGTAGAAGAGCGTCGCGAGAATGGCGAGCCCCGCCACTCCGCCCACGACCCCACCGACGATCGCGCCGGTGTGCGAGGAGGAAGAGGAGTTGTTGTGGTCGGTGGACGAGCCGATCGTGGGGGCGGAGAGGATGGTGGTGGTTACGATGGACGTGAATTGGGAGCCATTGGAGTCGGTCCCGCTGGTTGTGCGTTAGGACGAGTGGTGAGATGGCATGAGGTAGTAGTACATACACGATCGTGCTAGTCTCTGTGCTCGTGGATGTGCTCTGTGACGAGGTGGTGGTGGGCGTTGGGGTAGGGGAGGCGGAGGTCGAGCTAGAGGAGCTTGAGCTTGTCGAGGAGGGAGTTGTGGTCGGAGAACTGGATGTATCTGGAGGTGGGGTGGTCGGCGGTGGTGTAGTCGGAGGAGGAGTGGTGGGGGAAGACGAGGATGAGGATGAGGACGAGGCTGATGGTGTAGTTGTAGGAGTTCCGGACGGTGACGACGAGGAGCTAGAATCCGAGGAACCTGAAGAAAGAGAATTAGTGATCGAACGACGGGAGGAGGGTATGGAGGACGAAAAGGAAGTGGAGAACGGACTCTGAGAGGAGGAGGTAGTGGGCGTGGACGAGGACGAGATGGACCGTGTCGAGTCAGTCGTCGAAGCCATGATCGTTGAAGGAAGGAAAGGAGATAATAGCAGAAGAATATAGGATAGGCGAGCGGGACGGGGGAGCGAGGGAGGGAGGAGGGAGCGCGTCCGGGAACTGTCAGTGAAGAGAGCGTCATCTCGCACGTAGCGGACTAGCCCTCCTCTTTTTCCCGAACGCCAATCGTCCGGCCTATCGGCCATCCTGCCGCGCCCCGGCCAGATAGGAGCCCAAACACGCCTTGTCAATGTGTGTGCACTCACCAGAACTGCCCGACGGTCGTTGACGCGCGACGAGGCTCATGTCGGCGACCACTTCGTAGTCGACGTCGTCGGAGATGATGGACGTGAAAGCCAAAGGACAAAAGCGGACTGGGTTGGGAGCACACCCTCTATGTGATCCTCACCCCGAGTCCCTGGTCATATGCTCTCTTTTTCTTTTCCGGGAACTCCGCACCGCCCCTCCCACCCTAGACCGTCCTCGATATTGAACGTCCCGCTCACCGCCCTCGCGAGCCCGCCAACGCAGCGTGCAACGAGCAACCATTTCTCTCCCGCACTTTGGGTCAGGTACATTGTCTATTCCTAACGGTTCCCCGCCTACACGCTGCGGACACGCCCCCTCCGCGTTCCTTTCTAGTCCGCTCTCGGCAGATCCACCTGACGAGCCCCAACTGGCCACTCGTCCGGCCTTCTCTCTCCGACCTCCCGAGTCTCGAAGGTCTGGCCATCCGTTCACTGGAAGACATTGAAACCCCTTGCACTCGCACTGGCCTTTCACTGCCCCGCCACCACGATCTACGACAGACTCCTTTCTTGACAGACGTGACAGCCCGCGAATCCGATTGCACAATAAATCTGCCCACCTCCGCACCCGTCGACCTTGTCCTAAGTGCCCCGCCCCGATCCCTCCGCGTCCGCTCCCTGTGACGCCACCGCGCCCCACCGTCTCGTACCTACCTCATGCCCCGGTTTCGCGTGGGGCCGCTCGATTATCTGGTGATACAACGCTCGATATCTCCACTACGGATGACGTTCATGGCATACACAGGTCTCGACCGTGCTTGGCGTCGTAGCATCCAATCACAGTCACACCAGTGGCTGAAACAGCCGGTATGTCAAACCACTCGAATGCAGCGGAAGTCTGAAGACTGAGCATAGTTCCTTGTCTTACAGCTGGGGCGTTCCTGACTTCCGGCGGGTGCTCCGAGTCCGAGCTGCAACAAACGTGCTTATGTGCTCACTATTCTGCAGCTTCCCGTTCGCCCGCGATCCGCCGTCAGTAAAGCATCCGAAAGTCTCAGGGCATGCTAGCGCGGCGGGCAAACGCCAGCGAACTCCCAGTGGAAGCGGCCGTGGTTGACGTCCTCTTAATCTCAGCGAACAGCCTCACGCGCCACAGGACGCGTAGTATGCTTCATGCACAGAACAAATTACTGAGTCGTAACAAGCTCATTGGTCTTGCCAATCCTCAGCTCACTTTGCCATCGGCTTGCGTTGGATTCGTCGGGTTTATCCCGATCATGCTCGGGTGTTTTCACGACAGGCATGCATATGGACGCCGGCCCAAAACTCGCGAACAACGAAGTTGCCTCAAGGCAGGCAACGTGCCCATCCGCAGAGATACGGTAACGCACTTGATGCATCCTTCTCCGCAGTTCACCTTCTCCGAGCAGGCTCTCGAGACCAGTCAACCTTTAGGCAGCAGCGCGGTTTAGAAGGCAGGAGTGCTGCATGCGGCCGCAGCGGAAGTGTTTCATATACCCGGACGGAAGTACTGCATGTGCGCTTTATTGACTGCTGCCGACTCGGTCGCTATGCAACCTCCGTGTTCCCCGCGTTCTTGCAGCCTACTTCAAGCCTACCTGACGGAAATTACTAATCACGTCGGCATCTCGGCGCACATGAGAAGACATCTTCCCCGGATCGATATATCATCGCTACATGTTCTTTTCCTGTTTGTTTCCTGTCGAGCAAACGCCTCATTTCGTCCTAAGCGCCCATGCATGTCCGTATTGGAATGACATTATAGTTGGAACCGTATGTAGCTATCCTTTGTCTGTTGTACAATCCGTATGGTATCAGAGAGTAAGATATGCATGTCGAGCGTACAACACCTCGCGCATCTACGATCGAATCCGAAGTGCGTGATACAATCGCAAGCGTCCGAGTCCACCCCTCCCCCACGCAGAAGAAAAGCAGAAAAGACTCACTCGCGCGTAGCAGAAACCACTCTCAATGCTTCGCCCGTATCGACCCGGAATTCGAACCCCCCGCCATCCCGATAGACGGGTCCTCCATCAAGCTCGCCCCCATCGGCATCTGCAAACTCCTCTCGCCCATCTTCGGCTTCGCGCCCTCCTCCATCGGCGGGGCCGCCAGTCCCACCCCGCCCTCTCCCTGCCCGAACTCGTACTGATACTGGTACTGGTGTTGCTGTTGCTGTTGCTGTTGAACTTGTTGCTGATGCTGGTACCGATGCCACTCCCGCTCGCGCGCCTCCTCCTCCTCCTTCCCGTCCCTGCCCGCCTTGCCCTCCCCCTTGATCTTCCCGTCCATCTTCCGGTACGCCTTAAGTACGGCCCCCGGGCCCGCGCTCAGCCCGCGCCCGATGCCCTCGACGAGCTTCCCCGAGCCGTACAGCGCCGCGGCGGTCACAACGACGGGCATCGCGACGAGCGCGAACATGCCCTGGCCCACCGCCTTCGCCGCCTTCTTGCCCGCGCCCACGCCAGAGCTGCTGTTTTTGGTTTTTGACGAGCTCTGGTACGAGGACGCGTCGCCCGGTTGGCCGGGTTGCGGGTACGCGTGTGCGGCGGCGCCTGAGCTGCTGCCCTTCGTTTTTGACGAGCTCTGGTACGAGGACGCGTCCCCAGGCCTGCCGGGGTGGGGATACGCGTGCGCGGCTGGGGGCGGGGGCGGGGACGAGGGGGGCATAGGGGCTGCGGGAGGTGCGGGTGGCGCTTGGGGCGCGGAGGGCGCAGGGGTTACGGGCCAGGCGTGCGTGAATAATTGCTGTGGCGCCGCCTGCGATGCTGAAGACGTCGACGTCGACTGGGAAAAGGGGTTCGACGCGGGTGGAGGCGTAGGCACGGCTACGGCTACGGCTACGGCTGACGTGTAAACTTCCCGAGGTGGAGGTGCGCGTGCGGGCTCTTCGGAGTACGCGGGGGGCGTGTCGAGGGGTGCTTTCGAATCCCTCGGGAAGGGGGGAAGCTTGCTGTCGGTCATGCCGGTGATCATCGTGCGTTTTCGAATTCGGGATCGGTCCCGAGTGCCAGCAAATATCTAAAGGGTGAGGGTCAGCGTTGGCTATTCGAGTACGACCAAACCCCCGAATCGCTCACCTGCTATAAAGTCGGGAGGAGGTGCGCGAGTGAGTGTATGGGGCGTAATCCTGCAGCGTGGCGACGGTGCAGCGTTTTGGGGGCGCCGCCACGATGGAGGCTGTCAATTTGTACGATCCTGAGCATTGCGGAAGAAACGAGCTTGAGTCTCCTCTTGAGATATCGATCGCCCAAGGCGATGATAGCGACACAGCATCTTACAGCATTCTTCACTTCAGCACAGCATACTGAATATCGGTTCTCTCGAGCCCCTGCGCAATGCGCGGCATAGAACAACATGTGTCTGATGCGCGCAGCTATGGTTCATACTTATAGTAAGACATTACACTTTGAGTCTCCGAACCGAGGATTCGACTTGGCTGAGTACCTCCCGCAATCACTAGCCAAGACTTGCAATGTGCACAACGTAAGCAGCAGGCGTACGCTCCGAGCCCGCTCAGAAGGTTCGCTTGTCTCGTACCCATCCGTGGTAAGCTCACACCCCACTGCCGCAGTGTTGAGAGCGGTGGTAGGGTGCGACTAACATTGCGGCGGTGGGATGGAGCTTACTACGGATGGGTACGAGACAACAGGCTTGCGACCTGTAAGTATTGACGGCAAATTGACGGGATATTTCACGGATCGGCTGCGTATTGTCCCCACGCCAAGATCTCAAGGTGTATTCTGGTCCGGTAACCCGGGGCCCTCTTCAAGACCCGGCAGCCGGCGGGGTAGGCCCCAGTACGCTGAGTACGGTAGCCAGTGGGGTTGTATTAACTTCTCCTCCATCTTGCCTCCATACAACTCGTTCGCTTGAGTTAGAAGTCTCCACCGCGAAACGCAACGCAGACTGCAAGGAGGCTGTGCATTCGCGCGCTATCGCTAACGACTTCAAATTCGCAACGTTTTCAAGTTCGGCAGGCTGCGCACAGCCACGGCACCGTAAACGTCCAATGGGCGACACGCACAGTAGGCAGACCCATTTTGGATACTTTCAACACGGGTACTTACCTGCCTCAGCTTGTCGACGTTGTACACGCCGACGTGCTCAAAGCAGGACTTTGGAACCAGGGAGTACGGCATGACGCCCTTCGTACAATCTTTTGATGCGGCATGCCACCCGGCTTACCGGCAATTCGCCAATTCTTCGCAGAGCAAGGACATCCCGGTTTGCCTGCCAGTCTTGGCCGTGCGGCGGGGATATGAGCATCAAGGATCCGACCAAGACATAGTCGCGTACTCACCGGAGGCGACCGATGCACACCCGTTTCTGACGGAAGCGACACCCAGTTTGAATGGCGGGCGATGGGAGCAGGAGTCTCGATTTTTCCATTTCAACACACCCTAGGGTCCACCCATTCAGTGCGGTGGAGTAGAGCATCTGGAGGCGAACGTACCGCGCGTGCGACGCTCACCTTTCGAGGGTGAGTGTGAGGAAGTGGCTCGGTACCAGCGCTCGCTGCTACTCACCTTCAGGGTCCAATTTGCCCTGCTGACAAGGTGGCGAACGTATGCCCGGGGCAGGGTCAGCACGGCGTGGTCCTGCAATTCCAACCGCTGAAAGAAATATGAGTATATATACGGGTACGGCGACGAGTGTTAAAGACCAAGGAGACATACCTCTTTCCTGCACTCCCTTCGTACCCCAGCAGCCCACCATGCGTACCGCCATCTTCGCTCTCGCTTCACTCGTGGCCTCTGCAGCGGCGCAGAGTGTGACCATCGCTGCTCCGGCTCCGAGCACGACGCTGTCGCTCGGCGATTCGTTCGTCGTCGATGTCAAGAGGCCGGTGCGTTCCCGCCATCGTCTTCTTCCTAGGACCAGGAAACGCTAACACCCGCATCCTGTGAACAGGCGTCCATCACGAGCTCCCAGGAGGTCTCCGTCGCCATAGGGTTGCGGACCTGCCTTGGGTCGTGCTCAGGCGTCAATGCGACCAGCAACATCGGCACCTCGCTCTACGCCGGGCCCTATGCCCCGACGTCTGTCGGCGGCTTGAGCTTCGACGTCGCCCAGAACTTCACTGTGCAGGTCCCGGCCCTCTTCCTAGTCGGACCCGCGCTGCTGTCTGTGGCGCACTTCTCGTTGATCCAGGTACGTATATGCGCTTGGTGGAAGCGTCTGCAGCACTGAGTCGCTGACCACAATTGAAATCGCAGGGGACCCAGCCCTTCCTCGAGGTCGTCAGCGAGACGGTCAACATCACCCTGTAATCGATTCAGAATCTTTACGACATCTGCCACGAGACGAATGAATTGTTCATGTAGTCAATATATATGTGCTTGACGGAACTTACTATCGGACGTGTGATGGGATGACGCATTTCCGGGCTGGAGACGGAGAGACCTCAATGCGAGAAGATGGTCTCCTTACTCCTCATGAACGAAGGCGCACTCCGGCTCTAGGACGAACATCAGCTCTGCGACATTGTGAACGGCTTGAATATAAACATGAGTGGAGCAATGGCCTTCTGTAGCACATGGATACTAAGACGCCTGAAAGGGTCGATCCTAGCCGGGCTTCTAGGAATACAGACGGTACAGCCCATGTGAGTGGCCATGGTTCCGATCACCGGTCCGGCGTTCAGTAGGGACGCAACCTTGTTTTCCTTCCGTTTGAGACGCAAAGACGTCATCTATAACTCCCGGTTTGCCGTGAGCTCCTGGACTGAGGTACCTACCAACCATCTTCGGACTGGTGTAGACTGTGTCGGATTGGCGCTGTGAGCGCTACCTCCTGCCATCGGTCGGCGGTAGTATAACGTCGAGGTGGCCTGACCTACTTGTGATGTAATATCGTTTGCCACTTGGCCCACGAATGTTGAGTAAGAGAGGCACAGTGGCATCGTCGTCCTGAACGAGGAAAGGTAATGAGAGGACAAAGACCGTCGAACGAGGAGAACAACGGACATAATTACCGCCTTTTCCGTCCTCGCCACCTTGGCGCAGAAGGCGTCGTAGCAATTCAGTGCCCTGCAGCGCGGGGAGCCTTAATCATCGCCGACCACATCGTAAGCATTCTATCAACCTTCTAGGCTTATAGGCGTTAGGTAGGATCTTGCCCATATGCCCGGTCTTCCGTGGTAGCTCTCATTCGCCCATCGCGTCAAAGGATGCGACCTGAAGCTAAATGTGGGGGTTGACGACGGCACGACGACTTGCGAAGGTGTCGCCATCTTCGAAACGCCGACGCTCGAAGGGTCCCTGGATTCTAGGGACTCCACAAAACCGCCTGACTGAGCCTCATCTAGAAGTTCGTGGTTACGATCTCAGGGGGCTAAGGGTCCCTGTTTAGCGTTCCAGAGTCACCACTATAAGTGTAGACGCGATAGGTCATGCGAACAGGCGTACTCACGGCGGCTGAGGGCGGTGTGAACCTTTTCCTGGAGGTCGTCAATATCTCCATTGATTAGGCTTCACGATGCTGTCCTGGTGTGTGATCCGCATTTATTTAGTACTCACGCAATAGGGTGATACTTGGACATGATTTGAAGGACTGCTCGTAGTTCTTGGTTGCGTTGCAGGATAGAAGTCAATTCTAGTGTGCAAGGCGCCATGCATAACTAGAGCCGGTAACTGCCGAATGTGGCTGTACAACCACTCCCGTCGGCGCTCCGCAGGTCCAACGACGAATTTATGTTTGAATGCGTCGCTTCATCTCCTGGCATTGTCATAGACCGCCATGCACTTGGATCTCATGAATCCCGTAGAACCCCTTCAGCAGTGCTCTCTTCCAGTGCCCTACACAATACTGAGCTCGTATGGACCATTTCACTGCCAAATTCGCTGGCTGGCACGCCATGGGTCTCGAGCTGTACTGTTGGAAATATGTATGGGCCACCGTTGGAAATACTTGGGTGTATCTCTCTGAGACTCTCAAGACCGGACATCTCAAGCAGACTATGTTGCGGTGAAGGCAGGGCAGGTGCGTTCAATACTAGCACATCTGTCTCTACGTCTCTCAAAGCAACTCCCTACAGGCTACAGCTCGTCAATCTTTCCCAATAACCAACTCATAGTATGGCCATCGTGAATACTGGCATGATGTCGACGCGCAGTGATGTGAGTAGTTCGATCCTTACTTTTCGTAAGGCGACAAGCCAGGCGGCTCCTCTACATTATTCATCCACCATTCCCCTGTCGGAGCGCACGAGCGGGCGCGATTCGTTCGCTCTTGGATCATCATCGAGCGTTGTCGAAGTTCCGCAAAGCGCGACCGGTTCGAGTGTACTCCCGTCAACTACTGTTGCGTGCGCGGTTTCTGACCGCCGAACGCACTGCTTCATAGACCACTATTCTCCATTTGACCCTAGGCGGCCTCCTAACGACTCTCTATGACGCAACCTGGCTTTTGGCAGAGAGGCGTTCGGTGCCTCATTTGCATACAGCGGCATCGGCACGTAGAGGGGCACTAAGTTTTGGTTTCATGTTGCTCCTCCGGGACTTCCGGCGTGGCGGGCCAGCGAAGGCGGTCGTACTCCCGCACGTTCCGACTGGTGGTCGCTCGTACGGGGAGAAGTATAAAAGCTGCTCCTATTTCCCCCATCTCAGCAGGAGCTCATCTCTTCTCGAGATTCGAACCCGTTACTTGGAGGATGAAGTCAGCATTCGTGGCCTTACTCCTCGCCAGCGCCGCCGCTGCGCAAACCGTAGCGATCGGCGCCCCACCGCCGAACTCGACGTTCTCACCCGGCGATCAGTTCGTGGTCCAGGTTAACAAGCCTGTACGCTGTTTCACGCCCCACCTCTCACCCTACGAAGACACGAGGCTAATTGCGGAAACACCTGTACAGGATACTCTCACCAACTCGCAGGATGTCTCGGTCGCGATCGGCCTCCTGTCCTGTGCGGGAAGGGCACCCCCTGGTACCTGTGACGGCATCGATCCCACCCAGCAGCTAGGCATCGTGCTCTTCGCTGGGCCGTATGCGCCGCAGGCGGTGCCCGGAAGCACGACGCTCGTCCAGAACTATACCGTCACGATCCCCCGCGACTTCCCGTCTGGACCCGCGCTCCTGTCTGTGCCTCACTTCGTCCTCGTCGGGGTGCGTACCTTTTGTGCAGTTCTCGTGGGACTGAACTCACTCGAGCATTTGTAGGCACTGTTCTTCCCGTCCCTCGACGACCCGAGCGAGACCATTTTCATTCAGTAGAATGGGAAGATGGTGGTTGTATCGTTAACAAGAGCCTTGTCTTTCTGTACAGCGACCTACTGTACGATATGCTGAAGAACTCGTTTTAAAACCGCATCCCCGCACACCTTCGGCCGACTCCTCAATCCAGGATTGCACGAGATGGTTCCGGGCTGAATAGCTTCTTCACTTTCTGTGATTCATGGCTCTAGTCCCGCTGCGCACTCTCCAGGTCGGCCATAGCTCGCCGTCAGATATGTTTAACTACGCTGGGCTTCCAAGTATATATGCGTGCAAGTGCAGGAACAGTAGAATGCGGGACACTCGACTTAAGCACCTCCAAAGCCAGTCGCATCCAAGCCATGCTAAGAACCGCCATTATCTTCCTTACCTGGTTCCTGCTCTCTGCGCTCTCCACAGCGCAGAACGTCTTCATCTACGCCCCTCCTCCCCAATCCACATTCGCGCCAGGCGAGACCTTCGTCGTGGACGTCGACAGACCCGTGCGTATCCCTTTCTCGCCTCCACATGCAACCCTTCTCTCATTCATTATCTTCCGCATACAGGACTCCCTCACCGGTTCGCGCGACGTCTCCGTCGCGATCGGCCTCCTCTCCTGCGCCGGGCGCGCGCCCCCGGGGACGTGCGACGGGATCGACTCCGCCTGGATGATGGGCGACATCCTCTACGCGGGCCCGTACGCGCCCGTGGCACCGAGCGGCGGGAATGCGTTCGAGAACTTCACCGTCACGGTCCCCGCCGACTTCCAGCCAGGGCCCGCGGTCCTCGCCGTCGCCCATTTCGCGCTCGTCGGGGTGAGTACTAGTAAACATAGTTCGAGCCTAGTCATCTCGCACTGCCTTCGGCCGAGCGGGGTGAGAGCGGGCAAGGGGCAGGGGCTGACCCTTCTTTCGTATTCTTTGCAGGAGCTGTTCTGGCCGTACATGGAGGTTCTGAACGAGACCGTCTTTATTGAGAACTAGCTGGACAGGGACGCCCAGAACCAAGAAGCTCTGGATATCGTAATTTGTCGGACCGTATGATGCTGGTTCGTGTACCTTCCCAGCGGTGGGGAGCCAATCCCGTTCACGACCCACGGACACGTTTGTTTCTGTTCGAGACGGGAGATTCGCAATGAATAGCTTACTAGGACGTACTGTACTGCATGAATATTACGTATAACAAGCACTCGAAGACACGAGAATCGCATAGCATCGTGTTCGGGTATGAGTCCGGGGAATCATAGAAAACGAACATCCGATTCGTTCGAAAGTCCGTAGAGTTGCGAAGAAGTGAAGACATCCATCCAACTTCAGTCCGAGATCAAGCGGAATCAATCTGCACCACGACATGCGCCATGTCTATCATAGGCGAATTCGCGACCTGCACGCTAACTACATCAGGGTCCATGCCTCTCGAGCGCTGAGGGTCCGGAGTACTCACCCCGCCGGCATAGAAGTGCGCTACAGACAAAAGCGCCGCGCCTGGCCCGAAAGCGTCGGGGACAGTGACGGTGTAGTTCTGATACAGGTTGCCGCCACTCCTGCGCGGGATCGGGTCGTACGTTCCCTTGTGCAAGACCGTCCCCAACGTTCCCGACTCGGCGATGGCGTCGCAGTCGCCGCTGGGCTCGCAGGAACGCAGTCCGATTATGACTGCTACATCCGTCGACGGCGTCTGCGAGTTCTGAACTCCCAGTCTATAAGTATAGCTGTGAGGATGAGGTATACACAACGGACTTACCGGTCTCTCGACCTCGACGAGAATATCCTCCGAGGCGACGATGTGCGAGTTCTCTGCGGGGGAAGCAATCTTGATGCCCTGCGCGTAGGCTGAAGCGAGGAGCGCGAGGACAGCAAAAACGGACTTCATGGTAGCAGCTGAGGTAGAAGATGGAGCGTCGCGCTCGGATGTCGATGGTTCGTGCTCCTTGATTGCCGCTAGGTCCGGTCTTTATGGGTTACATATAACTCGTCCTGTCAAGCATTGTACCTGAAGCTCCTGCTGATGGAAGTCAATAGAGTCGCATATCGGCCACAAGGCGGACGGGCGGAAAGTCTGGAGACACTCTAGAGCCGACTAGTTGGCTTGCCGTCGAGAGGAGGTTAAGTCGCTTCCGGGCGGCGGCCACGGCAGGCGGTGTCAGCAGGCAGCACGTCAGAGGCTTGTGCGAGGGTGCGGGGAAGGTGGGCCGGCGTGGAGGCCTTGAATTGTATTGATGGTACAACTCCGAACGATGCCGGACGTGCATCCTAATAATCCAGGTAAATCCGGGCGGCGAAAGACACGAGCAGTGAAGGGCCGGGCGGCGCACAGTGCACAGACGAGGTGATGGGAGAGAGCAAGAGTGGCACTGGCAGGACTGGAACGCGTCTGCTGGCCACTGCCGGAGCGCCACGATGCCGTCTCCAGCGGCCCAATCGCGATTCGGTCCTTTTCCGACCGGGATTCTCAACCACTCGGGTTTAGACTAAGCCTACTGGAACCATCATCGATGTACGAGACCCATCTATCCAAAGCTCCTCGTGAAGCTTTGAAGACCCAGTAGTCTCATATTAAACGGTAAAGTTTGCATAATCAGATGTACTAGACGCGCTAAACAACTCATCTGGACGTTTCGATGATCTAGAAGGACCGCGGCACGCCAGAGATACTTCCAGAGCATGGGGAAGTCTCAGTGGCGAGGTTCGCCGAGGACTACCGCCCTCGAACCTGCTAGAACGAGGAATGTCTCCTCTCAACTTTTACCCCGATATAAGACAAGCATAGGTTGATTGACTGTCTTGGAATGGTGATATTGCCCGCCGTGCATAGGCAGAGCAGTCCAAAGCATGTCAACGGAATCGATGGAGTTCTGGCGCGACCTGGGTGCAGGTTTCAACGCAGCCTCGCTACTTTGGGATATCCGCATGCTGACCGCTCCTCCTTTCGCCCTAGGCATCGTCAGAGAGGAGCCCAAAAGCTTTCGAAGACATTGGGACGGGCGTACTTCAAGCCTTGGCGTCCCCAACGATGCGTTAGTGAAATTTGCTGGGTATGCAATGTTCTATCCTTCTATTTCATACGAGCGGATGGGTGGCCTCGTGGTTCCACGCGTTCTACAGCATCTTCTCGTGTACTCGAGAACGATACGGTGTCTATAGGATGTGCCAAGCGGAACTACTGGTTAGATGTCGACGGCGTTGCTATTCCCTATAGCAAGGACACGGACAATCGTTGGAATTCGGTGTTGAAAAATGGGCTGTATGACATACCATTGCGATGTAATTCCGGTCTGTGAGCCAAGGCTGTAGTGAGTACCCTTCCGTTGGACGGCGTAAATCCTCCGCTAATTGAGTTGGCTCCATCTAACTTCTGAGACAGCTTCTCGGACATTGCGCTTTCTCGCATTGAAGCCTTACAATGTGCCTCGCGTAAATGAGACAAACCGGTGCTTGTCTCCCATGTGGCGCAGCGACGCCTTCAGCTAAGCTTCCCTTCTCTTCGACTTCCGAACTAGAAACAACCCATCCAGCGATGCCAGCGCTGATTATGTCACCCACACCGCTCGAGCGCGCTCGGCAGGAACTACTACGCCATGACCTCATCCCCAACTCACGGCCGGCATAGCTTATTCGCCTTATAGCCGTCCCCGCAACTCATGACAGCGTCCCCGCACGGGTTGGCACGTTGATGGCCACGATGTTCGTATGGCGTTAAACGTTTCTATGTCGAACGTAAGTATTAGGATCCTCCATAGTCGACGCGGTCCACGTCGCGCCATCTAAGACCGCGTAAACGGCCGTGCATCCGCATCTGCCGCTATGCTTCCTAGGCGGCCCGCCAATTCCTTTCGAAGCTGCACCCTATATGATAGCAATTTGGGCCACCGAGTTTCCACCCTTGCCCCAACGAAACCACGGCGGCCTTCCGGAACTCATCATGTGCTAAGAGAGAGCCACCCGAGAGCTTTGGTCTGACGTAGCGCATGGCTGGTACGTGCGGAGTTCGAGGCGGTGCGTTTTGCAGCCTTCCCTTCCTAGATCGCAGATGCCTTCTCGCTCTTACCAGACCGTCATATCCGGTGTCGACGGCATGGCAGACCAAACTGAATAACGCGTCGAGCCTTCGGCGCTTTTCTCGAATCTTTTGATTGTATAAAAGGACACATTCTCCACCATGACTTGCATCGACCTCTTCACTGACGTCGAGCCGTCTCTTTACATAGCACCCCACCACAGCATCTTCGAGGCCAAATACAACCTACGCCACCATGCTGTTTTACCTCTTCGCGCTTGCCTTCCTCGTCGCCTCTGCGTTCGCTCAGCGCTGTCAGATCACCGCGCCCGCTGAATGGTCGACCGTCAGGCCTGGTAGCAACATCACCGTCGAACTCGACCGGCCCGTACGTGCTGTCTTCCGTCACCCATCCCGCTCGTGTCGGTTCTAACTTACATCTGCGACCAGATGACCCTGAGCAGCTCGCAAGAGGTTGCCATCGCCATCGGCTTCTGGCCGTGCAACGGAGCCTGCAACCAGACCGACGTGACGGAAGTCATGGGCAACCTCGCCTACAGCGGGCCATACAGCCCTCAGCTGACGAGCGCGGGCTGGAAGCCGCCCTACGAGAACTTCACCGTCACCGTCCCCTCGCACTTCGTGCCTGGCAGCGAGGTCAGCCTGAACGTCGCACACTTCTCGCTGATAGGGGTACGTTCGCGTCGTGTCTCTGCAGTGGCCGCCGTAGCTGACTAGGCGTGTGCTTGCTGGTGTTTGGGGTTTTAGGCTGGGCTAATGCCGTTCCTGGAGACGCTGAACATCACGCTAAAGATTGGGTCTTGAGTTTAGTAAGTTACCAGGGATGACGGGGGTTCGGAGTCAAGAACGTTTGTGTGGGCCACGGACTTATCGGACGATACCATATACGCCGAACTAAATTATTGATTCCTTTGGACTTTGTGTTTTCTCGTTATACTTATTACTGTCGTACCTATGCTGTACCACGCTGAAGAAGATGTTCTGTAGCCAATTTTATGTACCATCACCTTGCTCTCGACCATTGAAACTAATTTTTTGTCCGCGGCTATGAAACAATGTATGTAAAGATGAGGGCCGAGAGTTGTTTATTTGAACGAGAGCCGTGGTCGTCGATGCCGATGAATATTATGATGAGAACAAGTGCCAGAGGCCCGTAGTACTAATTTTCAAGCTTGAGCTTGAGCGCTTGTAAGGTTTGAGCTTTCGCATCGGTATGACGTCAGCCGATCGAGCTGGGTGCCTCGTGCCCGTGGATGCGTTTACCCCCTCCAACAAGCAGACAACATCCATCTGTGCAGACCTCTACCCCGTCTAGCTGATGCACCGAGTCCAATGATCCGTTCCGACTCCTAGGGGCTTCCTTACTGGACGACATTCAAGACGCAGACCACCGCACCAGTGCACCAGTGATCCGTGCTGAAACGAATGGGTTCTGCTCTAGCCTCTCCTGGGCCCCCGACACGCATCGCTCACTTCGGCCTGCCACTTCAATCTCTCAACATATCCCCATGCGCCCCACACCTATTACCCCACCAAACGCCAGGAAAGCGGGAGCATGCCACGCTTTGACGTCGGCCCCACTCTCGCCGCTTGGGCGGCGCGCTGGTTGGTGCGCCGCACCGCAAACGCGTTTCCTTTGCAGTGCGTGAAGCAGGTATGAACTTAATCAACGCTCGTCCACAGCTGGTCTCACTGGTTGCTGACCATGATTTCACTCCCAGTCCTGAGACACCCGATCACGGCCTTCGCTCGCTTGCCAGCCCCGGTGATGGGTAAGACGTCGCAAAGACCTGCGGGGGCGGGCTGGATACGGGCTGGGTACTGGCGTTGGCATTGTAGCTACGTAACTATGCCCCGCATCGGCAATGACACTGCTCGGAGGTGCATATAAAGAGGTGCGTCTTCTCCCTTTCGTTCGTCACCCCACCTCCTCTCCTGTGGTCCTTCACTCGTCGCGTCCAACGCCTCCTCGCCTCCCCGCACCTCTCCCCCTATCCGTCACCATGAAGTTCGCCCTCACCCTCGCTGCTCTGGCTGCGTCCGCGTTCGCCCAGCACGTCCAGATCGGCGCCCCCAAGAACTTCGCAGAGGTCAAGGCAGGAAGCAAGATCACCGTCGAGGTGGACCGACCCGTACGCGCCCCATCCACGTCTTCCTCCACGTTTCTCTGACCCGAGCTCGCTGTATGCGCAGAACTCCCTCACGGGGTCGACGGAAGTCGGTATCGCGATCGGTCTCTGGCCCTGCGGCGGCCCCAAGGGCACGTCCAAGTGCGCGTCGACCGACGTCAGCCAAGTTCTCGGCAACGTCGTCTACACGGGCTCGTTCAAGCCCGAGTACGACAGCAAGAACCCGACGAAGCCGCCGCACCAGAACTTCGAGGTCACCGTCCCGTCGTCCTTCTCCAAGGGTGAGGTCAGCTTGGGTGTCGCCCATCTGTCTTTGGTGGGGGTAAGTCGTCCTTCGTTCTCGTCGTCGGTGTTGGACGTTGAACGGGCCTTGACGGCTCTCCTTTTGCGATGTATAGGCCGGCTCGTCGCCCTTCTACGAGTTCACCAACATCACCCTCGTCGTCTCCTAAATCCGACGCGTAGGCAAGGAAAGTGCAACCCGTTTACTCTGCCGCTGCGTAGCATCTACCTTCCTTCCGCATCTGGCTAGACGATGGTTTCCGTGGCATTTTTTTTGCCGCACCGGGCTTCGCGCACAGAATCGTTAATGGACTACTACATACTACTACTTGCATGGACTCGCATAGACATTCTCTGAACATTTGTCATCATATTGTAGCATCGCATAGCTCACTGTCATTACACCCTATCGAAACATTTGTATCTCCATGTTGCAAATGCATGAAACGATCTCGTCGGACTTTCCGCAATAACCTCAGGTTCGATCTCGAAGCGCTAGCCAAGATTCGCAAGCTCGTTCTCGACCTCCAAGTTCCGGACAATCAGGGTAGTATGCCCAGCCTTACGGTAAAGATTATTGTCAAATTAGTAATACCTTTACCATCCTTCACCATGAATGTTGTAAAGCCCTTTGTAGACCGACGGCAAAGAGTGGCGCATATGGTGATCGGACTGTATTCCGCTACAATGAGGTGATGCAGTTGTTGCGGTGGAGGATGGTTAATTTATTCAGACTATATTTACCGTAATCTTTACAGTATTTCAGACGAAGTATATCTTGAACTGCACCCAAGACCCTCACCTAAGTATCACTATTATTACTGTGAACTATTATAATTGATTGTCTTTCTACATGTATCCTATGCCCACTCTCCTGTTCGCCGAAAACGTTTCTTGGTCCCGTCCTTCTGATTCCGACCCCCCCTCCTCCCGACCGTGAGCAACCGCCTAGCCCTCCGCTGCGCCGATCCGTTGCACTCGCAAGTCTCACCGCAGCATCGCTTTCCTACCCTATGTTCCATAGTAACCTCGCTTTTGCCTGCGAGGTTACGGAGAGACCGTTTGTCATCTCGCTCGTCTCCTTTCATCGCTCCAATCGCGGGCACCTCACCAGTCCGACCTATCAAAACTCCGAACGCGAGGGATGAAAGTGGTGATTGTTGAGAGACTGGAGAGACTGCTTGCTATGGTGACTCTCGGATGTTAGATCCCTGCAGCTGCTGGTCTCGTATCCGTCAATCCTTGTGCGCTTGTGCGCTTGTCGACGCAGATATCGCCGTCTCTGACTCGATCCGAGTCGCCGTTGGCTTGATGCTTCGTCGTTACGCTCATGTCGCCATGCCACAATGCACATCAACCTCCTGCCTCGAACACAGTTGGAACATGGCAGATACCGCTAGACGGCCTAGACTCGACGACTCCTAACAATGTGTGCATAAATGCCAAGAAAGGGTTCACTGATGCGTGGTTAGTCTACTCAGTTCGTCCTGCGATGCTTTTGACTGATGTACTGATGTGATCAACAGGCCGGGTCAAAACAATTGTCCAGTCTCCGAGCTCCCAGTCTCGGAGTCGGACCCACAAGTCGGCCACAGCGCTCACCTCGTGGTGGTGGTGGGCCTCCGTCGGCATTCTCACTAAGTACAGACTGTACAGTAGTCACGCTGACCTAGGCTGGCCTCTTCACTCTCGCCGCCGGTTTCAACACCTCCTCGTGCCGCGCGCTGGAGTTGCCTAGCGAAACCACCGAAACCACCGAAAGTGGGTTAGGTTCAATCGGTCAGCGACTGGGTCCGTATGCCGCACTAATAGTCGCAGACACGTCCAAGCCACGCTCGCCTCACAACGAGCGACCCCGCTAGACGGGCGAAACCACGACCTGATACCTCCCTGAGACCTCTCGCCGGGCTTAAGCTTGTTGCGAGTCGAGGCTCACCACAGCTCAAGGGTGCCAAGTCGAACCAAGAGAGCGACTGAACTTTGAAGTCGTATTCGACGGGCGCAGTTTTTGGCCGTAGCACAACGTGAGCACCTGCTCAAATCCTTCAACGTTCCATCCGCGAGCAGAGCGTCCTAATATGGATTATGTAAAGCAGGATACGCATGGCGCGGAACAACGGCGCCGGCGGGATGCCTGTCCACGTTGCGGACGATGATGAATCATGGCGGGATGGTGGCGGACGTTAGAGACGTCGCGGAACCAGGGCCAAACCATACCCACCACGCGCTCGCTCGCCGACCGTCACCAACGCATCGCGCGCTAGAGGCGAAAGTCCAACACCTTCCAACGCACGTTCTTGTGGTGTTCAACACGAATACAGCAGAGTTGCTGGCTTGAGAACGGTATATACATTGCGCCGAGTGGGGAAGACAAGGAGTACATTCGGTTTCGGACTTGAGACCTAGGGTGAGTGCACAATCATTTTCGTGAAAAGGTTACGGTCAGCTAGATCACTCGGTCCAATCTCGGTCCCTGGAGAGTGAGGACTTGCAGCATGAAGCTGAACTGCTAGTCTCATTCCTAGTACACAGCCCTCGGACTTTCCTGCGGCTAGTCCTACTTGGCTCTTGATTCGGCGACGAGGCTGCTTGGACCTCCCTGGTATAAAGAGGTGCGTCTTGCGTCGTGAATTCCTCAGCCCAGCTTCACTTTCCTTTCTTTCCTCGTCTTACCATCCCCGGCACACCTCGCCTCCCAAAAACCTCCGCTTTCGCTTTCTTCTTTCGACACGATGAAGTTCGCCGTCACGCTCCTTGCCCTCGCCGCCTCCGCGCTCGCTCAGAGCATCCACATCGCCTCCCCCAAGAACTTCGCCGAGGTTAAGCCCGGGAGCAAGATCACCGTCGAGCTCGACCGCCCCGTACGTCCTCCCACATCGTCATCGAGCTCTACCGTTGACTCACAGGTGGCTTGTGCTCCGTTCGTAGAACTCTCTCGGGGCCTCCACCGAGGTCGCGATCGCGATCGGCCTCTGGCCCTGCGGCGGCCCCAAGGGCACGTCCAAGTGCGCGTCGACCGACGTCAGCAAGGTCCTCGGCAACGTCGTCTACACCGGCGCGTTCAAGCCGGCGTCCGACAAGAAGACCCCGTCGAAGCCGCCCCACCAGACCTTCGAGGTGACCATCCCCAAGTCTTTCAGCGCCGGTCAGGTCAGCTTGGGTGTCGCTCACCTCTCCTTGGTCGGGGTAAGCATCCTTCCTTCCCTTGTTTCCTCGTTTCGTTTCTGGTCGCGAGTCGAACTGGTGCTGATTACTCGCGTTCTGCGATGCAGGCTGGCGCGGAGCCCGTCTACCAGTTCACGAACGTCACGCTCGTCGTCAACTAATTCCACCACCGAGGCAGGACTGCGCGTGCCTCCGCTCTGCAGACGCAGCGTCCTCCCTCTCCCTCCGGAATCCGCCCGTGACGAGGCGATGGTTTCGATGATCACGACCACACGTCATCCCGCCAGGATTTTGGGCACATAGACTTGGGTTTATTTTGGACTTGGGCTTTTCTCTTTCGTCGTTCTATTGTAGTGCCGGCTAGCTAGTTGGGGTTTTCTTCGGCTATCTGGTCGGCCTGCTTGCCAGTCATTACACCGTACACATCCTACACAACCGCTCCTTAGACTTATCTACCATGAATCACGGCCGTGTTCAATGGATAGACTTTTCATTGAATTGTTCACAGTCTGCCGACCCACAAGGTCCCCTCCGACTAAGCTTCAGAACACCTCGGCTGTCGAAGGAGTCAGTGCTCTCGAACATACCCCTGCCTTCAGCTCTGCCATTTTCTTACCAGCACGCTCCACTTTAGCGTCGTTGTTCGCCATGCTCCTCGCGTAGTCGTCCATCAGACTACACGCCCGACCGCCAAAGCATGTGCAGGCTTCAACCCGCGATACCACGGTTATAAGTCGGTAGCAGCGAGCTTCGGGGCGTCTTCAACTACGCTGCCTCTGGTGAATCTTGTCCTTGCCTCGGCTCGGGTCTCATACTTCATGTTTATGTACCACTGACAGAGCGCCTGGGGTCGGTATAGCTACTTTGCGAACGGTGTAACAGCCCAGGTGCGCCAGTAACACTGTGGAAAGTCCTGAGAGTAGTAGGATGGGGACATTCTTTACGCTGTGAAAGGCCGCTTTGTATATGTACGGATAATCGACCTTCTGAGGGCATCCTCGATGGAAGACACTGACCAGACCATCGGAGTTCCTAGATAACGTGATTACGATAAACTAGGCATTACACGGCCAGAGAACCGTTTCGCTCGAAGGTGACCGTGGTAGACGCCGGTGGTCCGTCAGCGAAACCGGGGCTTTCCGCTTGGACCCAAATTCACGTTCCGCTGAAACCTAATCGTGGCCACCAGTCCCCTGTGAGCTGATCGCTGGTTTCCCTGCCCTGGCTGCAAACCGAACCTCCCGCCCCGCTAACGCTGTGCGCAATGCGCATGTCGTCCCTGTAGGCTTAGTCAGCAGTGGCGGTTGGAGTTCAAGTTGCGTTGCTCTCACCAGCTCCTCGTCCGCCAACTCCCAACTCCTCTTGCCTGACAACGAGCTTTCTCCGTCTTGCATTCCGAGATCTCTCATCTCAACCTGGTGTATCTGCTCATGTCCGAATCATGATATCTCTTTACTATGGAACATCTGTGACTCTCTCGTCTATCTCATACACGAAAATTCAAAATTTCGAAATCGCTCCACCTCGAGAGTGTTCCGGGCCCCATGGGTATGTTCCTCACCGTATATCTGGCTATGACCCGACCGGCTGGCCCACGTCTCTGAACCAAACAGACACCCTCCTACATGCGCCCCTTGCGCCGTGGGTCGGATAATCATAAAGGAAAAAGTGAGTACTCGACCCTCCCTGTCCACGCTGATGCGTGCTACGCTCTGTCCCTCCGGCTCGTAATATTTCATCCTAGGTGTTCATTGTTGCTCCACCTGAGACACTCCACCATCCTTGTTGCCGACTATCTCTACACTGAACGTGCTCAAGGACCTTCACTGTCGCCAGCTGTCACCCAACCCCTCCCTGAAGACACTCACTTCCACACCTGCCTTCCGTTTCGTGATGACTGGGATGCCTGTGAAGGTGAAGAAGACGGAGCAGTCGGGCACAAGTGAGTCAGCGAACCTGCTCTAAATGAACGACGGTTTACCCGAGGACGGCTCCTTGTCCATGTACATGCCCATTACAGACATTCCCTCAACTCACCCAGCAACCTCCTAGACAAAGTTTGTTGTCTTCTGTCCTTGCGTTCTCTTCTCTGTTACGTCTGCTAAGATAGCCGTTGATACTCTCCAGAGTGACAGGGAATCCCTCACGGAGCTGCATGACTATCTCACAGGGAGCAGGGAGATATACAGCACCGGCGACCAGTCTAACTACCAGTTCGACGGCTCTTCCACCAGCACTAGCGTGCCAGCTCCCGGCTCGCCCATGTTCGCAGATGACGCCTGCATCGCATTCGCGTCCCCGTCCACGGAGACGGGGACCCGGCAGCCGGAGCGGCGCCGCTCGCTGCCATCGCGCATCTCCACCATCGCGTCGTTCTCGTCCGAGATCAGCGCGCTGGCGAGCCTGACACCAACTGTCGAGGCGTCATTCCAGCAGCACCGGCGGCGCGCAGCGAAGCTCACCCACTTCTTTGGCGTCGACTACCGCGACCTTATGAATGAGATACTGGAGAGCATCGAGAAGGCGCTCGAGGAAGAGCGTGGCAAGGGCACATTGCGCCCGGATGAAGTCAAGGTGTGTCTGCGGCGCCAGTCCTGGTGACGCCCACCCCTGACTGACCTGCCTTCTTAACCCCCCCCCTTTCTCTGCTCACCTCTCAACAAGCAGTTTATGGCTGCCAGTGGTGCGTACCTCATGATCCTCCAGAACGTTGCCTCCGAGATCCGCCCAACGTATAATCTGTTTCATAGTCTACATATCCACGCTCCAACCACTGTGGACACGTCCGACGGCTTCACGGTGCCGACATCGACCACTCGGGTACGGCCACAATCTGCTCTTGGTCTAATCCTGTCCCCATAGCGTCTCGGAAAGCACTATGGTCTATGAAGGTGCGTGACTCAAAAGGGGTGCACATGTCGAGGTGGGCAAGCATGCCGCTCAGCCTGCCCTGATTGTGTACTAGACATTGCTTGTATATCCGCGTAGATTAATATATTTTTTATCTATGCGAACACTGAAGTTGCGCCCTAAGCAGGCGAGCGAGGACTCGGGTGGTGTCGGGAAGTACCCAACATCGGATCCCGCTGCTGGTATTCCAGTCATGTGTAGGGAGTTACATGTCAGCTCATAGGGAAACCCTGTGTTCACTCATTATGAAAGGATTGATGGTTCGCAATGGGCCAATCGATACCAAGCGCATCAAATGCGAAAGTCGTTCAGCTCGTTGCCAACCGGCGCCTAATCCCACTTCTAGCCAAACGAATCTCCGCCCGTGTAGGATTATTAGGAGGCTGGAACATAGGATTAGAGGAGACTGCTAAGTAGCGACCGAAGGCAAGCAATGATAATCCGCCATCACCTTCCGTCCGTTAGGAGGATGGTGTGATTTGAATGACCGTGTGTAACGTCTCCATCTGGGGCTGGTGGGTAGCCTTGAAAGCACGCTTATTAGTATGGGGTGAAGGACACGAAGGACAGTTAAACATACCCCAGCATAGAAGAAATGGGCGACCTGAAGGAGGGCCTTGCCTGCGGCGGTATTCTGCGGGATCCGGACGGTGTAGTTGTGCGAGACGTCGGTGTGGCCCTCGACATGCTTGGGCGTGAAGGGTCCGTGGTAGAGCACCCGTGCGTAGTTGGCGGCCACAGCGTCGCAGTTGCCGTCAGTGCCGCAAGGTTGGAGGCCGATGATGACGGCGACGTCGGTGGAAGGCGTCTCTGCAGCCTGTACAAAGCGATAAGGGTAAGTAGACTTGGAGGCTACTTGTGGAATACGGTATACTGGCAGTACGCACCGGTCGATCGATCTCTACTAGCAAACTACGTCCGGCCGCTACTTCTGCGTTTTCCGATGGGGACGCGATGATGACCTTCTGCGCAACGGCAGAGGCGGCGAGAGCGAGGAACACGAAGCCAGCCTTCATGACGTTTGGGAGAGACTCGGGAAATAATCACAAGGGAACTGAGATCGGTACCACCGGTTCTGAAGACGCTAAGAGGACAAGGGCAACGATAGTCATGACCCCGTTCCCGCAAGACTTATATGCCTGGTCATCGGTTAGGTGTGCTCGCCTGGTTGTCGGCTAGCGTGAAGAACGCGTCTGGGGAAGCATGGTCAGAGTGATGCGCCACCGTTGAAACACTTTCGAACCCACCTTCCCCGACGTCTAGCCAGTATTCCGAGTCGCCTCAGGACGTAGGCTAAAGCTCTGAATTACGGACACAGATTCCCGTGATCCCGTACTGCCGTTCATGACGCACGCTGCCCGACTAGGACGTGTTGATGGCGGGAGTCGATGCAAATGCACAACATTTGGCAAATTTAGCAGCGTCTATGTCGATATGCTTGCGAGAGTACGACGCGTGTGCATGTAGGAGAAGGACAACAAACAACCTGAACGAACTACAACTGAGGGAATTTACGTCGTGTTGATCACGTGAAACCATACTAAATTGGGCGCTACGCGTAACGCGCTAAGTTACAGGTCGAGACGCCATTGCAACGTCCCGGAGGTGCCAGGCCTACGACATCCACCTCTGCAATTCAGATCCCAACGACACTCTTGAGCATTCCTCTCCAACGTTACTCCCAGACCATGGTGGTGTAGTCCTTATATGCGCATTTTGCATCCCCTCGTCCTCTTCTCTGTCAGACTGTCTTAGATCCTCCCCTCTGTCACTGCGGAAACCCACCGCCTTCATCTTGCCCAGCATCCGACTGCTCGCCGGCCGTGTCGTCATTGAAGTCAAATCCTGTTCACATTTATCGACATTCGAACACTTAGGAAGCAGCCATGAGTCTCAGCTCGGCCATTTTTACGGCTGGCCTCCTCGGGGCAGCTTCGTTCGGGATGGGGATGCTGCCGTTGGCCGTATCGTTCTCAAGTGAGTCCTAGAACTTGCGTATGATCGTCCTATCCCATCTCGTGTGTGGAAACACTAGGCTGTGTATAAGATGATATCCTTCACCCGCAAAATTGCTACCACAACGTCCTGTTCAGCGCGACAGTGAGAAGCTGTGTTAGTTCGTTGTGCGGATGCGCAACTAGAGTTCGTGAAGGGAGCCATCGTACAGGGGTGCAGTAAATGACATAAACCTCGCGGAGACCGCTTGACGCGCTTTACACGCAGGCGAGTACACCTGAACGCCTTCAAGAATGGACAGCACGTTATCTCCTCGGGGCTCTTCGTTGCGCAGTTCGAAAATGGACGACTGCGCACACATATGGCCACCTCCTAACTAACACAATTTTACAGAATCCACTTTAGAATCGTTAACCACTTACGGCGCTGGATTGCTCCTAGGTGCAGCACTGGGCGTCGTAATACCCGAGTACGTGGCGCGGTTGCCTTTCATCACCTTCGTACGCTTACACAGTTTATGAACGGGAAGAGGAGTATCCGGCATTATCTCATCCAATGCCCCTCGATCCGCGCTTGCATTGTCCCTTTTGAGCGGGTTCGCCTTCATGCTCGTCGTAGAGCGACAGCTATCATCCCACGCGCCGACTTTCCTTGAGGGCAACAACCATGTCCCATTATCCACCGTGGAATTTGACGTTGAGCTCGGCGACCTCGAGCGCACCGAGGGCGTTGCGCAAGAAGCACGAGCTCGATCGGCTGCGCACACCGGGGCAGTGAACGTAGAACTCCAGCAGCGCGCATACCCACTCACCTTCGGGCTCGCCGTGCACGCGTTCGTGGACGGGATCGCGATGGGCTCGGCGGCGCTCTCCGCGTCCGGCACGAACGAGAACTCTGCGCAGTCGCGGGTGTTCGTCGCCGTCTTCCTCGCACTGGTCGTCCACAAAGGTGCGGTGATGATTTTTGAACCGGTCCTCTCTGTTCTTCTTTCCTGCGGTCGCTGATAAGTGGTGGCACCACTGCACCATCTTCTCAGCCCCGACTGCGCTCGCTCTCACGACGACGCTCCTCTCCACCTCGCTCCCGGTTGCGGAATGCAAGCGGCACCTCGCTATCTTTAGCTCCATGACGCCTGTCGCGACTCTTCTGTCGTACGCTGTCCTTTCGTTCTTTGGGGGGAGCGGCGGCGGCTGGGAGAGCGTGGCGCTGCTATTCTCGGTGCGTTTCTCTGTGGCTCTGGTGTGCGTGGCCGAGAAACGCTGACGCGCTGTTTATTTAAGGGAGGGACGTTCCTCTACGTGGCGACGGTATTGCAGCCAACCTTGGCGCATGCCCACGAGGACGGCGCGGACAGCGGCCGCAGGAAGCTTTTGATCATGCTCGCTGGGATCGCTACGCCGTATCTGATTACGGTGCTGCTGCCCGACAGCCACGAGCATTCGACGTGAGTGGTGCTGCATGCACATAGACATAGCAGGTCGCTGGTTTAGCTGAATTGGTAGAGTATCATGATTTGTGATGATACGGTTCGAGGGGGTGCCCACTATTTTCACAGCATCGAGGCGCGGTCGCATTCGTGGAGCGGATATAATGGGGAGATTGGGCGATCGTCGAGCTCGTATTTGTCTGCCGAGAAAAGGCTGGAAACCCGAGGGGAATGGGTGAGACCATTTGTCCTGAGGAGGACCAAGAATATTATTTGCAGCTGGGCCGGGGCGGCCCAAGTGCACGGACATGAGCCTGTGACGTCAAGCGAATCCGGAGGATGACGCCGCGCTGGAACGGCTTGAGCATGCTATTCAAGTTATCGATAAGTAGTATGGTGATTATCGGTGCATGGAATGTTCACGCAGTCTCGTCGATCTATTTGCTTGCGAGTAATGAAGACTTGAAGTACACTGGATTCATGGTAGATTGAATTTGTAGGAGGGAAACGAGAATAGCCCGGCACAGCCATCCGATGTCCGGATTCGGCGGACAAAGTTGAACCACGCGGCAATCCTCGCCCTCCGTGGAACCCCAAATCCGGTCTCCTCCTCCTCCGCCTTCACCCCCCTCCCACTCCATCAAGCTCGCCTCCGCTGCTCTGTGTATACGACGCCTTACGACCCTCGGGCTCTCTACTTTCCACGGTCCACTTGCGGTGTAGCAAGTATAGCTGCCACAACCTTCACGGGTGCTCCGAGTGCTCCACTTCGTTCCCAACCTTCGTTCAGCCCCTCCTCCCCCTCTTGCAACGATCCACGATGCCCCCTCCGCCCAGACGAGTCCCTCCGCCGACGAATCAATACTATGCTGTTCCCCAGAGCCCAACAAACGGTCGGATATATGGCCAGCCGCCACAACCTCCGACCTTCAACCAGCCGCGGGCGTCTACAAGTCACCTCAGCCAAAAGAACGACACTACCCAAGGAGTAGCGACAGGACACATAGGAGGAGGTTACGGGCCATATTCGGTGCGTCCTGCAGCCTTGTCGCCCATGCAAATCATCCTCATATGCGAGATAGTACGACCCAACAATGACGAACGGGTCGCGTGGGTATGGTACCAACTCGCGATTCAGCAACGTCCCCTCCGAAATCTCCGTTGGCACAACAAATGAGAAGCTCGCGGCGGCCGCGCCAACAGTAGGAACGACTGCGACTGTACAGCAATACCCGTACCTGTGGGATACCAAGGATCCCGACCTAGACGATGCGCTTCATAACCCAGACCCTGTCCGAGACGCTGCATTGGACCGCCGCTGCGCCCCTTTTTCCTCAAGAGGGTGGCTGAACGCCTCCGCGCTCTTCTTCATCACCGCGGGCCTCATCGTCCTCTTCGCTGGGTACCCCATCATCGACCACTACATCCACGAACCGCCGAAGATCGCTGGCTTCAACCTCGGGGGCGTCAACGGCTCAGGACAAGTACCAAAGCTCACGAATTTCCCCCAGTTGATCGATGCGGACACGCCCTCAAATGTGCGCTCGCGGACGGGCATCGACGGCAAGTCCTACAGCCTCGTTTTTAGCGACGAGTTCACCAAGGACGGGCGGACGTTCTACCCCGGCGACGACCCCTACTGGGAAGCGGTCGACCTACACTACTGGCCCACAGGAGATCTCGAATGGTACGACCCGTCAGCAATCACGACCAAGGACGGCAAGCTGGTTATCACGATGACCGAGAAGCCGAACCACGACCTGAACTTTATGAGCGGCATGCTGCAGTCGTGGAACAAGTTCTGCTTCACTACCGGATACGTCGAGGTCTCGGTCAGCATGCCGGGCAGCCCGAACGCCCCTGGTCTGTGGCCTGCGGCGTGGACGATGGGCAACCTTGTGCGTCTATTTCACCTTCCTCGTGCTTGAGCTTCCTTGACGTCGTTGCGCAGGGCCGCGCAGGCTACGGCGCTACGACCGAGGGCACCTGGCCCTACAGCTACGCTACGTGTGACCTCGGCACCTTCCCGAACCAGACGACTGCCGACAAGCAGCCTGTCGCGGACGCGACTGGGGGTGCTGACGGCGGCCCGCTGAGCTTCATGCCTGGACAGAAGTTCTCCGCGTGCACGTGCCCGGGCTCAGACCACCCGGGGCCCAACGTCGGGGTCGGGCGCGGGGTGCCGGAGATCGATATCTTCGAGACGCAGATCGACACGAGCCGGTTCCAGGCGCAGGTGTCGCAGAGCTTCCAGACGGCGCCATACAACTACCAGTACGAGTTCGTGAACACGTCGGACGTGTCGCCCATCTTCGACGCGTCGATCACGCACTTCAACACGTACAAGGGCGGCGTGTACCAGCAGGCGGTCTCGGCCGTGACAGACATCGACAATACGAAGTACAACGGCCAGGGGTACGGGACGTACGGGTTCGAGTGGTGGTCGAACCCGAACAAGCGCAGCGAGGGCTCGATCACTTGGGTCGCGAACAACAAGAAGGCGTGGCAGATGACGGCGGCTACGATTGGGCCCGACTCCACCTCGCAGATCAGCGCCAGAGTCGTCCCGGAGGAGCCCATGGTGAGTAACTGTCTGTCTGGTTTTGTCATTGAGCGGCTCAGTGACACACATGTGGCAACAGTACGTTATCTTCAACTTGGGCATGGCACGTACGTGGACCCTTCCTCCGGCTGTTTTGCTGCGTGTGGCTGACTGTTCTGCGCAGCCGGGTTCCAGAAACAGGACTTCGCACACCTCACGTTCCCTGTGAGCATGTATGTCGATTATGTACGCGTTTACCAGCGCGACGATGTGATCAGTGAGGACTCGTACTCGTGCGACCCTTCATCACGACCTACAGCAAACTACATCAAGAAGTGAGCACCCCGATTTCTATCTTTGCCGTTGCTGTTAGTTCGGCTATTCATCTAATAACTGTTCTCTAGCCACCTCAATGCTTATTCAAACCCAAATCTCACAACGTGGGATCAGGCAGGATATACATTCCCGCGAAACTCCCAGTACGATGGATGTTGATCTCCGCGTTACGACCACTAGCTCCCCACCCTTAGCCCATAATGTCAACTCTATCCGTTGCCCCCTACCCTACCTACTCTAGCCTACCTTACCCTCCCTCCTTGCCACACGACATGACTACTACCTCTCCTGATCTCACACACCATCGCATCTTACCTCACGAATCGTGCACGACTCTCATGCATCCATTCATGTACGCCTATACAAGCACCCGGACGATTGATTCAGGCCCCCCGGCTCGTTCAGCAGTACCTAGTAGTGTAGAACACCTATATCCTTTACATCTCTTCTCTCTTCTCTGCTAGCCCCGTTCCCGGCGCCTTCTTGCACTACCCTCTTTCTTTACGTAGTATGCACCTTCTTCCCCCAGAATGGACACTCTTTTGGCACGTTGAACAGGCCTCCTCCTCTTAGAGTCTTTATTACTGCATACTCCCGCTGTAGGAGGTGCGTCTCGTATTCACCCTGGATCTTTCCGCATGCGTGAGGCGTTTGGGGGACCTTTGGGTCGTTCCAAGGGTTCTGTATTGGAATAGACCTCATTTCCACCTCGTCAACGTCGTGTGTGCCGCCACCGCGGTAGGTGGATTTCCTGATTGGGAGTCACGTGGTCTCAGTAGAGCGCTTCAAGTATCTTCGTGTGCCAGGCTGAGCAGAGGGTCCTCTTCTGCATGCATTCGTCAACTTGCCGACGTTTTCTCTTCTCGACTCCCACCTGGAGGCTCTTCTTTCGTCTACGACACTGCTCCGGTCCCCCTGCATGAATACGTCCAATTTCGTCTCCGATCGTCGCTCAGTCGCCAACTTAAACGCCTTGGGCTCCGGTACACCTCTAGCACCCACCAATCTGAGGGACGCGTCCAACCGAGCAGGGCCCAGCGATGCGTACGTCCAACCCCGAAACTTCCCTGTTACTCGGACTCAAGCTCCCCTGCCGCTAGCGGACCCTGGACACGACCGGCTTCACAAATCGTACGTCGTCCTTCTGCTCTCTGGTGCGGATCCTACAGCCTGTATGCGGTATTGACTACAGGGCTCGGCAGTCGACGCGTGCGCTTGGTAGCATAAACCCCTTCGGTGGCGGCCGCATGCAAGACAATCTTCACGCTACTAGGACGGGCCAGGCTTACGGAGGCAACCACACGGCCTCCCGGACGGTCTTCAGCAGGCCAGCGTCGAGCGGCGCAGGGATCACTGGCGCATTCGGCGGGCATAGCTCTGCCAAACGGCAGAAGATTGCGCACGACGGCGAATCCCAATATTTCGTGAACGGAGGTGAGTGGTTTAGTGGCGAGGTTCTGCACGGCATGTGGTCCTGAGCGTCACTGTGGCGGCGGTTCCGTGTCCGTCGTGCGTAGCGGCCGGAACTGGTAGAGGCGCAGGCACAGGCACAGGCAAGGGCAAGGGTAAAGGCAAGGAGCCCGCGCACGCGAGCAAGCTGAGCTCGGTCGGGACGGGCGCGATGGAGGCGATCGAAGTTTCTGACGACGAGATCCCGGAGCGGGTCATTCTCGAGGACAAGAGGGCGCGGACGTCGGCGTCGACGTCGGTCTCGGCCGCTGGGGAGGACAGGGAGTCTGATGACCCGCTCGACTGCATAGGTCAGGACACGTCGCCCGACAAGTCCAAACCGCCATCCGAGCCGGCGCACCCGTTCTCCAGGACACCTAGCCCTAGGCCACGGCCGAGCATGATCTCGCGTTTGCCGGCCGATGGGGCGCACACGCGTCAGCTTCAGAAGAAACACCAACAATCGCAACGACAACGGGCGACTCCGCCGGAGATCGTGGATGTGGACTCGCTCAGCGATCCGATCGAGTCGGCGACGGAGTGGGACCGAGAGGATGAAGCTAGGGCGCGGGCGGAGGCTGAGGCGGAATCGAAGGCGAAGGAAGCGCCGCGTCGATCACCAACGCCCAGCGGGCGGTCAAACATCCGTCCAGGGTCCGTGCAGGACATAATTCTGCGGTTCGAGGGCTCGAGCTCGGCGAAAGCACCGCCCAAGCCGTCATCAAGCAATACCGACGCTCCCTTCATTGATTTCAGCAGCGTGTCGAAGCCTAAGTCGCGGAAGGCGGCGATGAAGGGAAAGAACCAGAAGGTCGGATAGTCTGCTATCACTACTTGGATTGCACTGACGTTTTCGTCTTGTGGTCTGGTCTCTTTAGCCGCTTTCGGGTACTGCACCGTCGAGCCGCGATTCTGTGGGTCCTGGGCCCCTTGACTCCGTAGCCACTTCTCCCTCTGGGTTCAAGCCGACCAAGGGCAAGGGAGCGAACGTGCCGACCCCGATTCCGTTGGAAGTTTGGACTTTGGGCTGTCGGCTCTCGCAAGGCGAGGGCAAGCACGAACCAGTGGCCTGGGTTATGCTTGAGTACATTCCGGCTAAAAGAACGTATGTCCTCAGAGTGACACGCTCGCCCCATGGCAAGAGAGGTGCAGAAGTATCACTCATATTGGACCGGGACGTCGACCTCTTTGAGGTGAGTGCACATGCCTGCAGCTATGCCGTACGACACGTGTTGATTGTCGCATACGTAGTATACCGACCCTGATTCCACATGGAAAGAGGATTCTGTGGCGGTGGTCAAGTTGCATACTACCAGAACCGTGAAGGCCTTGCCCGAAGTACCTCATTTCAAGCCCGGTATGGTGGCGAGGAGTCTGTCACTCTTCTGCACGCTGACGGACTGTTATTTTCAGGAGACAAGTGGGCACAGGGCCATATCACGTTCAAGTTCATGACTCATCATCAGAATTTCATCGATGGCAACGACTACAAGACACTTATTGACATTTTGAAGGGTCAGATTGGACGCCACGAAATGCTGAGGTACACTCGCTCCCGTCTTTTTGTTTTTCTTTCGCCTCGTAACGTCGTTGACTGCGCCTTACTAGGGGAACAGGGTCTGTAGGAGCGTGGCAAGTGGCTGAAGATTCGATAAAGCTATTCGAAGAACGAGAACGACGAGGACAGCGTCAGACACGATCAAATACATCTCTCAAACGGCAGTCGCCCCTTTCGGCTGGCCCTGCGAACGACGACTCGACGACAGTGATAGCGTCCGAGCACGAATCGGCGTCGACTGCGCCGTCTCGGTGAGCTTGTTTGACTAGGAGTTGTGTTAGTGGACGCTCATACTGGCCAAGGACGTATACGTATGGCACTGAACGGAGAACCACGCGACAGTCTGCGCGGAATGCGCGGAGGTCGCCTTCACCGATTCTTGACCCTGATGAATTGTGCGTGCCGAAATAGTAGCTTACTAAAATGTCGCGGACCTGATGGATGATGCTAGACTTCTTGTCTATCCTCCAACTGGGACGGGCGCAGTGAACATCACAAGAGGCGATCTGAAGAGGCTAGATGATGGACAGTACCTTAATGATACGCTCATCGAGTTTGGGCTCAAGTACGTATTAACGCATGTCCATCGGTTGACTTGCTCTAACGATTTGCTAGGCTGTGGTTAGACGACCTGCGCAAGTCTGATCCAGAGATGGCGGAGCAAGTCCACGTCTTCAATTCTTTCTTTTACAAGAAACTCAGCAGCAAGAAAGAGTGAGTTTCGGCTCGCTCCAAGCGACGATACGTTTGACGACGCTGATTGTCTGCTAGGTTCGCGGAAGCATACCCCAGCGTCCGGAAGTGGTCATCAAAAGTAGACATCTTCAGTAAGAAATACATCATCGTGCCCATCAACGAGAAGTACGTCCATTCCATCCCCCACACAACATTGCCCTCATCTGATACGCCCGTGTTTCAGCTTCCATTGGTATCTTGCGATCATTGAGAATCCTGCAGACATGCTTCATCCCCCGCCGCCCGAAGCCCGCATCGCGCCACAGACCCGCAAACGGAAACGTGATTCAGCCGCGGCCGAGGCCGAGGAGCTCTCCGAGGACAAGGACCCTCCAGCGGATAACACCACCGAGACCGCGACAGACACATCGAAACAGCCTTCCGAACAGCCCGAGCCCACAACGCCACCAAGCCATGTTCCAGACGCCATGGTGGTCGACGGCGATAGCGAAGGCGACCGCCAAGAGGTCGACAGCCTCCTCGGTGAGATGACCCAGACCCAGCTGTCCGTCAGCGGCCCGGCTCGCTCTCCCTCGGTCGACATCGGGAACGGAGAGCTGCAGTATCCTACGTCGGAGGATCTGATGGACGTCGACTCTTTACCTGCGCCGGAGCCTGAGGATGGGCGGAAGTCTCCTCCGCACAAGCCGATCGTGGTCGATGACGATGCCGAGATGGACGCGCAGGACAAGCCACCAGAGCCTGCAGAAGTGGATTCGAAGCCGGACTCGAAGGAGGACGAATCGGTGCTCCGTGAAGAGGATGGTGTCGCAGAAGCGGGGCCATCTACTGACGGGGAACCCCAGGCTCTCAAGTCAGTCGTTCGGTTTGGCTTTGTCGTGCGAGTAGATGCTGACTTGGGGCGTAGCGCATACGTTTATACTTTCGACTCGCTCGGGTCGAGGCATGCTGCTGCCGCGAGCAAGCTTGGAAAGTACCTGCGCTTCGAGGCTGAAGACAAGAAGGGTCTGAAGATAGATGATACCCGATTGGCAGTGTGGAAGAACGCAAAGGTAACGCTTAACTGCGAACATTGACCTTCCGGCTGCGCTAACGGTCTGGGTTGTAGTCTCCTATGCAAACGAACTTCTGCGATTGCGGGCTGTTCGTTCTAGCCTTCGTCGAGGCCTTCATGAAGGATCCCGCCCGTGCCGGTGAATTCATTCGTGTATGTTGTCTCTACATTCATGTCGTGTCCGACGCGAGTCCTAAGCCTGCTCTGTATACAGCAAGGCAAGGCGGAGTGGTATCTTGGCCGTAGAGAAAACTTTCGGGAACCCTTTCGCACGCGAACGCTCAAGCTGTCCGACGAGTGGAAGAAGGAGCGGGCGGCGAAAGAAGAGGCCAAGACTGGCGCCCAGGAGGAACCGAAGGACGAGAACGCGGCGGACAAGGAGAGCGAGGAGAGCGCGAAGGAGGCGGAGGAGAAACTGAAGCCCAGGCAACCCGAGGCCACCTTCGTTGATGATTCTGACGACGACGTCGTCATCAGCGAGGTCAGGCCTGCGCCGAAGGCCAACCGCGGCGCGAAGAAGAGTAACGGTACTAGGGCGGCTCGGTTGCGCGGCTGAGGGAACGGCTTGAAGGTCGGGGTTCGCTATCTTATTATTCTCGCTTCGCTAGCTATTAGAATACGGTACGGTTCGCTATTCTCTTGTTCATTCCGTGGTCGCGCATGCTGCATATCGCCGTGCTAAGTATCGTAGTACATTGCATTGCTGTATTTTTATCACTCCAATATCCCCATCTCTTGGTACACATACGTATTTTTATTGTTCGTGCATCCGGTCCATACATAATAGTAGAGCTCTCTCAGCTTGACAGAACGGATGATATAGTGGCCATTCTGTGCATACGTTTGCCGAAGGGTTGGTCTTCCGGAAATCTGGATGAGCACGTGGCCGAGGTGGCCAGAAGTTGAGGGTTGCGGTTCAAGCGAACTTAGACAAAGCCCAGCTTTCCTCTCGGCGACCATGTCCTTTCTCAACCTCTCGCCCGAGCTCGTCGTTCACATTCTCTCTTATCTCCCCTACCCCGACCTCCATGCTTGCAGACGCGTTAACCATGCCTTGAACAGGCTCATCCAGAGCAGTATCCTCTTGCAGTACACTATGCAGCTCCAACTCTCCGGATACGAGGACAACCCCAGCTCGCCTATGGCCATTGTGGACAAACTCCGGCTCCTCAAGTACCAAGAAATCGCATGGTCCCGTCTTGATTTTCAAAAGCCCAAGTCCGTGCGCATACCGTTCATCCCGTCCAGCATTTATGATCTCACGGACGGCATCCTCCTTCTGGGCGAGCACGTCTGTGGTCTTCAATCGGGCGCGGATAAGATACGCTGGGCGCGGCTGGCTGGGTTAGCGTCGGGGGACACGTCCGTCGAGCATTGGGAGAAGATCGACGTTGGAGCTCATATCATCGATGTCGGACTTGCCGTGCAGGAGCACGATCTCATCGTAGTTGCAACCGAGTGCGTACATCAACCCTTTGTGTTCGGCATGCTGTGGTCCGTCCGCTGAAGCGCCATTGTGAAGCCGAGAGACCGACGATCACCAAACTATCTTCGAGCTACGGTTGATACAACTTTCTGCGGGCATCAGCCACCCGCTCGCGGCCACGCCGGTGCTCACGCTCGCGACCATCCCGTCACCTCCCCACCAAGTCACCGGTCAATGCAGTGTGTGTATTGAAATCATTGGCGATCTTCTTTGCTTTATGTTCCACTACCCATCTGGCTCCACGACCCCACCTGCTATGTTTGAAGTCTACAACTGGAAGACGGGCCAATGTTTACAGGTACGTGCATTCACCTCGCCCGCATGATATAATGCGACTGACCTCCTTGCAGCTACGTGGAATAGACTGTCCCAGTTATTCTACGTTCACATTCCTTGCCCCCAACATTATAGCACTGCCGAACTGCACAGACAACGCGATCGAACTCTGCCGTATTGGCGCTGAGCCTGGAACTTCTGGCCAGCCGCTCGAACTTCAAACATCATGCGTTCTACGGCTTCCTCGACTCGGGTCTGGCCATTCCATCGCACAGGTTACCTGTCGCTCAGAACCCAAAGTAACGAACGCGACGCGATACGCGCGTGCGTTCCGCTCGAAAGACCCGTTCCACTTGAACGCGGAAAATGCGATAGTCATCTTCAACGTGATGACGCACGACGCCCATGGCTTCCACGAGTGTCTCACTCTTATCGTGCACACGGCGTCTCTCCTCTCAGTCCTGGCCTCGAAGGACCCACCCATCCCCGAATCGCCCGCCCCCGAGCAACCTTTTGTGTTTGGGCAGTCCGGCCAGCCACCACCACCCAGCACCCAACCGCGCTCCATCCCGTGGACGCAATGGGGCCCACACTGCTGCCGGTGGCTCGAGACTTCGTTCAGCGCGTCGCGCTGGATCACGACGACGTGCGGGCAGCGGTACGTGACGGTGGAGGACGACCCGATCGAGGATGACGCGCGGAGCTCGACGATCGTCGTGTACGACTTCAACCCGCACACCGTGCGCCGGCTCGCGGCCGCACACCGCAAGAAGCGCCGCCGCCTCCGCGGCTACTGGGACGTCACCCTGCCCGAGGGCGAGCTCGCGGTCGGCAGCGGGGGCGAGGGCGCCGGCGCCGGCGTCGCGACGCTCACGCGCTTCGAGGGCGGCGTGCTCATCCCGTTCACGGACCCCCAGACGCGCGTGATCGGCCAGATCCAGTGCGAGCCGACGGAGCTTATGGCCGGGTACGCGATGGAGTATAGGATCTTCGACGAGGCGGTTAGGACGAGCCTGCCGTATGCCCAGCTGAGCTCGTTCGAGACGTTCGGGTACGGTGCGGTGCTGTTGGATAGGAATATGATCATCGGGGTGAAGGTGAGTCGTTTGGGTTTGCGTGGGTGTGTGGTGCGGTGGCTGAGAGTGCGGTGTGGGCAGTTGAACGATTCGGACGATATCAAGGAGTTGGTAATACATTCCATTGGGACGAGCCCTGGAGGATAGGTACAATCAACAACCACGAAACACAAAAGGCACGACCAGCGTATTGCGACGGATGTATCCACTGTATCATTATCATTGATTTACTTGCTGTTGACGTAGCGTTCCGAAGGTGATTCAGTAGTGTTCTGCTAGTAATGTTCGATTTCTTGGGTGTGGCATGCACATGGAGTGTTGAGAACATGCGTGCATTGACGTGGGGGTTTGTGATCCAAAACTACATAAGTTAGGAATCTATAGCAATGCTAATACTATTATGATATAGCGCGAGTCGAGAGCAGGACGATGTATTCAAGTCAATCCGAGACCGAGTCCGATTCCGATCCGGGGATGCGTCCGTGGTATAGACAGAAAGTATACAGCTACAGATATGAGATATGAGATACGATCCAGAACGAGAGGAGAATTGCGGCAGAGCGAATAAACAGCGAGAGCAACGAACGAAGAGGAGATAGCGTATCATACGAATCAGCGTCGAATCACGCGGTGGATATCACTTCTTGGCGGAGGGTTTCTCGGAGGGGGCTTTCCCGGCGGGGGCTTTCGCTGAAGGGGCTTTCTCCGTTGGGGGTGGGTTCGGGTAGACATGGCGAAGCTCGATATCCACCCCATGCGCTTTACCCGCGGCTTTGACGGTGGACCACCCGCTCGGCTCATTCGGGCCCGTGTTCACGATGATTTTCTTGCGAGGCGAGGGCGGCGCATCCGGGTCCGGGTCGGTCTCGTCGCTGGCTTTTGAGGCGTTGCGGAAGAAGCCGTACGAGAGCGCAGAGACGATGTTCCACGGGACGAGGGAGCTGAACTGGCCGAGGTCCGGGGTGAAGTGCACGGGGGGCACCTCGATCGTGAGGAGGACCATGCTGGGCGGGGTCGAGATGTTCTTGAGGAAGAACGGGGTGTCGAAGTGGAGGTGGCGCAGCTGGGGGAAGAGCCTGGGGAGGTAGAACGAGAAGCACTCGGTGCTGTGCGCGCGGCGCGCGTCGCCCCGCGGGTAGTGGTGGAAGATCGGCTGGGGGAAGTTGTGGCACACGCAGCGCGGGTACTCGCGCATGCGCAGGTACGTCACGCCGGGGACGGGGTCGTGCGGGAGGATGTAGCGGTTGCTGTGCGTGTACGTCCAGTGGAGGGACATGTGGCGCGTGCGGGTGTACTGCGAGAGCAGCTGGAAGAGCGGCTTGTAGGGCAGCGTGTACTGGTCGTTGGACGGCAGCTCCTTGACGAGCACCTGCAGGTACTTGCAGGCCGGGATGTACTGCGGGATCTGCGCGTAGTCCGTCCGGTACTGGAAACCCGAGCCGGGACACGTCCAGTCCGCAAGGACGATGTGCAGCTCAGAGTGCGCGAAGAAGCCGACAGCAGCCGTGCGGGCGCGCTCATCACCGTCTTTGGAATCCGGGTTGAGTCCAAAGCGACGCCTGACGAGACACCTGTATTTCGCGAAGTCCTCTGGGGTACGGATCGCCACAGCACGCAGCGCGGCGTTCTGCATGGCCGCGTTGAAGGAGTGAGAGACCTCGGAAATCGAGTGGTAGAAGTCCCATCGAAGAGCCCAGTCGCCGTCAACGATGGTGAGCCAAGCTTCGCGGACGATGTCGTGGACTATTTCGGCAGGCAGCATTCGAAAACGAAGAGAAGGAAGGTGTTGCTGCATCCTGCCCTGCTTTCTGCTTTTGTGGCGAACGCGTCCTAGAATGGAGGCGACTCAGCCGTGTGAATCAGATCCGGGTTCCGAGGCGCACACAAACGCGGACTCACTGATGAATATGTTACGTTTGAAACTTGAAGGAATGTGTGTCTGTCGGAAAGACCTGAAAACAAACACTGAAACGACGCCTCGGTTGAATAGACAGCCCCCACCCGGGCGAGGTCGGGGCAGAGGACCTGGTGGAAAGAAGACAAGTAGCGAGAGTCCACAATCCAAGTATACATGACGTCCCGGGACTTGCCGGCTCTGCGTCAAGTGTCTGCCATGCAAACTATAAATCGAGCACCATCCGGATACAGAGGAGAGCAGAACAAGGACAATGCGCCCCCGACCATAATCGGTTGTGGACTGCGATGCACCCGAGGAGAGGCGAGTGACGTACACTGGCACATTCTGCACAGCTATACATAACACGGACCAACTGCCGAGATGCTGATCACCACGTCCAGGCCGATACCTGGAACTGAACAGAAGCCGTAATCGTGCGAGCCACTGCGTTGCATAGGTAGAACCTAGACATGCGCGCGTCATGCCACAAGCTTGGCCGCCTCCCGTCCAGCCTTCCTCCCGAACACCGCCCCGCCAGTCAACCCGCTCCCCCCAGGGTAGTTCCTGTAGAACAGTCCGCCCACCAGCTCCCCGGTGCAGAACAGGCCTCGGATCGGCCCGCCCGTCGCGTCCGAGATGACGGAAGCCGTGGCGGGGTCGATCGCGAGCCCCCCAAAAGTGAAAGTGATGCCGCACGCTACCTTGACGGCGAGGAAGGGCCCCTTCTCGAGCGGGAGCGCCCAGTTCGACTTCGGGAGGCCAAGCTTGAGCCTGTCGGACTGCGTCGACAGCCCGTCCTTCACCGCGGCGTCCCATCGTGCGTCCGGGTGGCCGGCCCCGAACGCGCGTGCCGCATCGTTGTACCGCGCGATTGTCTCGACGAACGCGTCCGGGTCCTCCAGGCCCTTCTCGACGAGCTTCGCGGCGAGCTCCCCGATGCTGTCTGCCCAGATCTTCTCTACAACGTCGTCTGCGTACTCCTCCTTCCGGAGCCAGGATACGACGGTGCTGTCGTACATCTGGAACGCATAGCCGCCCGGTTGAGAGAGGATTTCGCGACCGAACTTGGCGTACGTGTAGTTGCGGAAATCTTCGCCTTCGTCGACGAAGCGCTCACCGCGGGCATTCAACATCAGCCCAAGTGGATAACCGGACTTGGTGAACTGGTTGCTAAGAACCCGGTCACCGAGGTCTGAGGGCGCGTTCGCATCCCAGCATGTGGAATGGCAACCCTCGAAATCCCCGGTGAGACGCGCGCCGATACGTTGGGCGAGCGCGAGCCCATCTCCGGTGTTGTATGGGGTGCCGCGTACCTGCATTTTACGTAGAGGAATGAGCAAGACGCAAAGTCTCTTTCCGCGCGAAGGTCGGTAGAATGCCACTTTACCTTCGCGCGTTCCCATTCCGGCCCCAGGTATTGTGATCGCAAGGCACGGCTCGCCTCAAAGCCTCCGCACGCGAGAATGACGGCCGGGGCACGAAGAGTCACTGTGTCGCCGTGCCTGGATACGACGAGGCCAGTGATAGACTCGCCGTCTACCAAAAGCTCGGTCGCGGGGGCATTAAACCACGTCTCGATCCCTGCCTTTGCCAGCGCCGCCTGGTGTGCGGCGATAAGTCCCTTGCCTCCGTCCTCGACAGCGAGCGCGAGGCCGCCCCAGAACACCTGTCGCCCGTTGACGAGGTACGCCTGGCGGTGGAACGTGAAGACGAACGGGACGCGGACGCGGTCGCGCAGCCAGTCCACCGCGTCGCGCGAGCCGTCCACGACGGCCTTTACGATCTGGGGGTCCGATCGGCCCCCTCCGAGACGCATGATATCTCCCGTGAACGCATCGGCGGTGTACGGGTCCAGGTCGATGTCCTTCGCGGCGTCAGCTGAGACGTTCGTCACGAGCGGGAGGAGATCGTCCAGGCCGCCGTGGACGGTGCGGTGCGCGCCGGCGGTGAAGTAGCCGTTGCCCCCGACCCACTCCGGCGGGCACTTGTCGACGATGAGGACGCGTTTGCACCCTGCGTCGTGGGCTGCGAGCGCTGCGCAGCTCCCGGCGTGGCCAGAGCCTACGACGATGCAGTCGTAGTCGTGGTCGAGCCGCGGGGAAGTTGTACTTTGTTTGGCGGACATCTCGGCTGGATGAGAAGGCGGGGGCGAGGTTGGGAGATATGCTGTAACTTGGGTGCGACCTACTGAGAGCGTAATAAGGGTTCGGTGCGAGAGTTCAACATTCACCGAGTCATGGGAGCACCAATCATCTGCTGACCTTGACTCGACATAGGCCTCGGCCGACTCAAGAGCATGTCGGTCCTTCGGGGGACATTGTTGCGTCCGAGGCCGACGATATTCTACAGGTCAATGATTCGACCTGAGCTCACGCTGCTCCCTATTGTTATCGATCCCTGAGAGAGAGCGATCAGGCGACCGGGAAGCAGGCACCATAGGAGGAGTACTCACATAAGGCGAGAGCCTCGAGAAGATGATGGTTGGAGCCAAAAGAATAGAGGCGCTCACCTGCGCCGAGCCGACGGCAACTACTTGCTTCCTCCCTTCACCCTCTCTCTCGAATATGTCGATTCGCCTACGCCGTGCTGCTACGTCTGTCTACTGGAGTTCTAGTGACCTTCCTCCTAACCGTGGTATGCCTCGTGCCTGCGTTCTTGGACAGGGCAGGCCAGCATGACCTCGTCCCCGTGAAAACCTGTCCAAATGCACGGTCCGGACGTCCGCCATGGCCTCAAGGTTCTCATCCAGATGCTCGATATGCTCAACAGCCTCGTTCGTATACCCCACGCTCGATAGAGACCCCTCCACCCTGAGTGCGACTCTACCAGGCAGTCCAGTTCGTAACGATGACCGAATCTCTTCACTTGAACACCATCTTCAACCTCCAAGGACGCGTAGCTCTCGTTACGGGGGGCGGCACGGGTATCGGATGGCAGATCGCCTCGGGGCTCGCGCAGAACGGCGCGAAGGTCTACATCACCGGGCGGAGGAAGGAGACCCTCGAGAACGCTGCGAAGGCGTTTGCGGAGAACCACAAGGATGCAACAGGGTCCATCGTTCCGTACGTGCCCCACATTTGGTTCCGTCGGTTGGCACGTTCCGAAAGCACGGAATGAGCTCATGCCATTGCGTATGTCCGCATTTTGCCAGATTGACGATGGATGTGACGGACCGAGCAAGTATCGCAGCCACACGCGACACGATTGCGTCCAACGAGGGCAAGCTTCATATCCTAGTGAACAAGTACACGTCTTTCACTGCATCTACCAGCTGTGTACTGAATATCTGATTTTTGATGGGCAGTGCTGGACAGACCGGACCCGTGTCACCGTGGTTCGAGGATCCGAATTCACCGCAACGCCAGAACCCAGAAACCATCGGTCGCGGTCTCTTCGAGGGGGAATCGTTCGAGAGCTGGGCCAGCATCTACAGCGTCAACGCGTTCTCCGTCTTCTTCGTGTCGACAGCCTTCCTCGGTCTCCTATCCAAAGGCAGCGAGGACGTCGCAGGGTACACGTCCTCCATCGTCAATATCACAAGCGTGAGCGGCCAGGTCAAGCTTTCTCAGAACCACGTACGTATTGTATTACCCCTTCCTCATAACCATACATTGGCGAATTATTAAATGCCGGTTCATTCAGTTTGCGTACAACAGCGCGAAAGCGGCCGCCTCGCATCTCACGAAGATGATGGCCACCGAGTTCGCGCTCAAGCGCGTCCCCGTCCGCGTCTGCGCCGTCTCGCCCGGCGTCTGGGAGTCTGAGATGACCGCGGCCAAGATCACGCCCGAGATGGTCGACCGCGTCGGCAAGGGTCTCCAGCCAGTCCCTGCCAAGCGGCCTGGCCTGTAAGTAATCTTCCGTTTATGAATTGCGCTGAATGGACTTCTTCTTTCCATTGATTTTGAGCTAATTCCATTGTGCTTCATATGTATATGCAGTGCTGGTGAGATCGCTGGGACGGTGATCTACCTTACGTCGCCCGCCGGGTGCTACACGAACGGTCAAGAGATCACGGTCGACGGCGGGTACCTCATGGTCAACCCGTCTACAGTTTGAACGTCTATTGTGGTTGGGATGGGAACAGAACAGGTACAGTAAGTGCTACAGTTGGGAACCGTATATACAGAAGAGTACATTGACGCGGGGACAGGAGTAGGGTAGACATAGGATAAATTACGCGGGCTGTACGAGTGTGGCGGCACGGTGAGTCGCGCCCCAACGTGTACGAGTATACTAGCGATGTGTGATGCGAGAGAGATGTAGGGATGTGGGATCGGGCAGCGATGAGAACAATATTAGAGTAGAGTAAGGTGAGAGGCGATACAAGTGTTTATCGGTTCTGCGAGGTCCAGTGTCGTGTCGTGTCATGTCATCGTCATCGTGAAATCGTTAGTGTAGGCAGCTTGAAAGTCTGCCCTAGAAGATCGTCAGCGCGAAAAGCAGGAGAAACTTTGGTTCAGCGGAAGCGCGCCTTCTTCGATGCCCGCGCGTACTTCATATCCACCTCCCGTCCGCCCTCCCACACCTTCAGCATAATGCCCACGGCAGGGAGCCAGAGCAATGACCGCCAGTCCACGCCCTTGCAATCGCGGATGTACAGCCCAGTTAGTCCAGGCACGACGCCCGGCGGGAGATTCTGCAGATACGTCCCGCTGAGCCGGTTGAGGACGTCCACGATCGCCTCCGCAGTGACCCCGTCGCTCTTGACGAGGGCGAGCGCGCGCAGCCGCCTTGGTGCATGCCTAAGCGCGGCGCACAGGAATGAGTGCGACACCTGCGGGCCCTCGAGGGTGAGGGTGAGGTGCGGCGTGCCGGGGAAGGGGAGGGACGCGAGCAGCGGCGCGACGAAACGTTCGTCAAGCCACGCATGCGCGACGTGCAGGTGGCTGAGCGCAGGCAGGCGAGGAAACGACTTGAGGACGGTGCGCAGGTGCGGGAACACCTCGGGCAGCAGCTGCGCGTTCCGCGGGGCAGCCGGGGGGGAGACGAGGTAGAGCGAACGGAGCACAGGGAGGGACAGGTGGGGAAGCGTGTACGTCAGCGCTGGGGGCACGTCAGGGCCGTCGGTGTACAGGGCGAGCTTCCTGAGCCGCGGGAGCACGACTGCACGCGAGAAGGACGCGGAGAGGGCGTAGCGCGAGGCCGCGTCGCCCTTCCATGGGAACGCGAGGCGCAGCTCCTCGAGCCCGGCTGACACCTGGAGCATGTAGAGCACCTCGGACGCGGCTTGGGCGCCACGCATAAAGCCGTGGTGGGTGTAGTCCAGATACGTCAGGCTCTGGAAGACGGTGGGGGACCAGGTGAGGCGGATGCCCTGTATGGTCACGCGGCGCAGGCGGGGCGCGAATCCATTGAAGAGCGCGAACTCCTTCGTGTCGTCGTTCTCGGGGTAGACTAGCGTGAGCTCGCGGAGTGCCGGGGCTTCGATTGCGGGCGAGTGGCCGCAACACGCGGACAGTGCGGCGTTCCAGAGAAACGGTGCGTACCCGTTGAACCTGACTTCCAGGGAACGCCAGCGGTGTATGTGTGGGATGGCGACGTGCATGCAGAGCTGAACGTGGTTGTAATATGCGAGGTGAGACGCCGCACCCCTCGGACACAGCTGGACGTCGAGCGTGCATGCTTTCGCATGGCGTATCCTCTGGCTCCACATCAGCAGGCCCCCGGTGTCTAGGGTAATTCGCCGCCAGAGGGTAGGCGTGTGCAGCGCGATGTATCTCCAGGCTTTGCAGACATGAGAGACGGTGACAGGGAACATAATGTCCTCCTCTGCTCCGAGGACGAATATGTGCGCGAGAACCTCCGGTGGGAGTTGTGTGATTCGGTGCTGGAGGCGTGGCGGTTGGCGCGCCGCGTGTTGTCGAGAGGTTGCCTTCGCGTTAGCATGAGGTGCGGTTTTCGCGTTCGTGTGGGTTGCCGCAGCCTTCGCGTTGACTTGAGGCACGACCGCGTTGCCAGACTGGGCATGGGTCCTCCTCTCGCGGTCGTGCTTTGGCGGCTCTGTGCGCGAAGACAGTCAAAACAAGGATGTACGCGGGCATAGAGGGAGAGGACTGACTGAATTGCGGTTCTCTTCTCCTGCAGGTGATGAAGTGATGGTCAATCAAGGGATCGAAAGCGGACTCGCCATGGGAGCGGAGACGGAGCGGACTCAGCGAACACTCACTCTGTGGCATAGAAGGCCTTGACTGCGTCGAGGATCGACCGGGGGAACGCCGCGGGCTCCTGCTGGCGAGCACGCTTGAATGAAAAGGGCATACTCCCTCAGGCTGGATGGTCAAGGATAGAGAATGAGAACGCGCCGCGCGGAGGCGGGGATCCGCGTTATGTATTTATCTGCGCGCGCAGACTCCGGGCGGGAGATGAGGACCAGACTGAGGGAGAGAGGCAGGGGAGGCAGTGCGACGGTGATAATGTGGCTGGGAAGCTCCGGAGCGTAATCGAGAAAAAGGTGCGGGCTTATTGTCGGGGCACTCCCGCCGGGGACAAAGCAGGACGAGAGCTGGGCGAGGCATGCGACCCGGCACAGGAACCGTAGAATGGAGAAGCGGTCCAGTGGGAATGACCAGCTGGATCGAAGAATGCCTGAACTGTCATCCTGGGCTCAGCTGCCTCGCCAACGTCTATGCAAAGTCGACCGAGGCGCCCCCCTTCTCTAGCAGCGCGCATCGATCCTTCTGGTGCTTGCGCGGCGGGACGAGGTTTCTTACTATGTGGTAATTTCAGCAAAGCTCTCGTGCCGTCGGACGCGACATACCAATCTCGAACCCATTTAGGGTTAGGGCTTCGGGTCGGGAGAACTCGGAGACGCCCGCTTAGCGGTGGTGGTGGATCACTGGGTGCAGTCCGGGAGGCCCGACGCCCGGTAAGGCGGTTGCAAGTACTCAGAGCGTAGGAGTTCTCCATTCCGACGGTAAATGAGCCTCGGAACGGAACGATGAAAGGTTCCAGTCCTTGGCAATGCGGCCCGTTACTAGTTCATATCAGGAAGCTCTGGCTCGGAGCTCTCCGACTTGCGTGCGCCGTTTGGACGAAGAAGATCCTCAGCCTCAAACAATGTCGGCCAGCAGCTCCACGAAACGCTCAGGCTCTTCCCAGTGTACCTGACAGCAAAGTAGGCGTGAATCGATGACATCAGGATTGACATCAGCATCCTTCACGAACGCATGGAGTGATACACTCACGAAATGGTTTGCCCCCTCAAGTTGGTGTAGGGCAAGTGGCCGCCGAAACTCAGGCTGCGCCTCGGCGTGCTGGAAGTGCAGCAGCACCGAAGCCCATATACAGTCTCCCACGCTCATGTCGCACCAAATGACGTGGACGCGGAGCGAGGGCCATACCTCTTCGAGGGTGTTACCAAACGCGAACCGCCGATCAAAGAGCGCGCTCTCCACATTCGCCCTGTAGACGTCCGGGTTGAGGATCCTGAGCAGGTTCTGCGAACCATTCGTGTCTATAACTTGCGGGTGAAAAGTCTCGCGCAGCTCCGCAGGCGTCATTCGCGAAGTCGTTGGGGTGTGCTTGTGCTTGGGCTCGTGCTTCGAGTTCGGGTCGGCGAGCCCGGGCTGATCGTGAAGTGGGGTGCGCGGCACGTAGGTCGGCAAGGGGTCGAGAGCTTGCGGGAACGTGAACGGAGCGTAATACGCTGAGGCAGAGAGGCAGAAGGCTGAGGCAAGGTCGTCTAGCGACATCGAAGGTTCCCGCGTGGCCCTGATTCCTTGAAGCTCCTCGGGGACCGTCCCTCCAGTCGATGCGAGGCTGGGTTCTGCTTGGTCGACGACGATCAATCCCGTGCCGAATAAGAGAAAAGAGGGGGTATGCGCACCGTACAGCACATAGCTACGTAAGTGCGTATTCAGCAGCGTTCTCGTCTCCTTGGGCAGCTGATCGGCGTGCGCAAGCAGCGCCATCGTCTGGCAGTTCGCCGCAGACCACGCAATAAGGGAGATACCACCCTGGCGAGCACTCGAGTCTGCCACTACTCGGATCGGCGGGATGTCCTGGCATCGAATGAGCCATCGCAGGAAGGCACCAAGTTCCAGCGCGCGGGCCCGGAGCGCCTTCTCCTGCCGTACGTAGTTTGGACCGCGAAGGTCATTGAGTTCCTCTTGCGTATAGGGCGTAGAGCCTGGATAGTCGCGCAGGTTCAAGGTGACGAGGCGTAATTTGCGCTCGGCGGCGAAGGGTCGAAGCCGCCGAAAGGTAGCTGGCGAGGAACGAGCCACCTAGGATGTGAGACCGTGCGCCCCAAGGAAGATGGAAGCGCTTACCTCCGTGGAATGCTGCTCCATGAACTATAACGAGTGTCGTATAGTCTCCGTTGGAATCGGGAGGAATACCAGAGTCTTCATAATATAGGACACTGCCCCGGTCATCGACTGCTGTGGTGGGCATAGCACGTCAGGTCTTCGATGGAGAAGTGAAGATATCGAAGAGCAAGCAATCGCGCTCTATATGTTAGCACGACACACATCTCGGCGAGACTTGTATTGCGCCACCTGGGGTCTCGTGAGCGAACGGGCGCCGCGGTCTCATCGATGTGAAGGTTGCTCGTTGCATGTAATTGCGGGTGGTTCCGTGTGGCACTGATGAACGTGAATGTTGAAAGGCTTGCGGGTCACTAAAATACAACTTGTGAAGAGGAAACACAGCCAACACCTAGATGATGGCAGCCAACACGTTGACGAATCTTTCAGGCTCTTCCCAATGGATCTATCGCGCCAAACCAAACTCAACATTATGATGCTGGGAACCACGAACTCAATAGAAGACGAAGACTCACGAAATGGTTCCCGCCCTCCAGCTTATGGAACTCCACAGGCCGACGGGCCTCCGGATGCGCGCTCTCGTACTCGCAGTTAAGGTTCGCGACCGCCCACGCGATCTCGCCCGCAGTCCTATCGCACCACACGACGTGCACCCTGACCGCCGGCAGGATCTGCTTCCTCGCGCCGCTCCCGTCGTCGAACCGGCAGTCGTACAGCGCCCGCCTGACGTTGTCTCGGAAGACCTCGCGCAGGAGAGGCGACCAGATGACGTGCTGGGCGCGCTCCATGATCGGCGCGTGCGTGACGCTGCGCAGGGTCAGCGGGTCCATCTTGAACGTCGTCGGCCGCAGAGCCGGGTCGACGGGCCCGAGAACTTCGTGGAGCGCCAGCCGCGGCGTGAAGGAGGGCGCCTCTGGGATCGCATCGGGGAGCGTGAAGGGGGGATAGAAGGCCGACACTTGGGCACCGAATAGGATGACCTGTTCGTCGGGAGGAAGGAAGCGATCGGGGTGGATGTTCTTGAGACCGGGTGGGGCGGGGGTTCCGGCAGCAGTGCTGCTGGGATCTGGTCATGTATGCACCGTTTGGCTGTTAACACCACGTCACCGACGAGCGGCGCATGATCACGTACCGTAGAGGATGAGGCTGCGCAGGTATTCGTCGAACAGCTTCCTTGTCTCCTCTGGCAGCTTGTCGGCGTGCGCGAACATGGATAGCGTGTGCCCGTTCCCGCCTGACCATGAGAGAACCGAGAGTCCTCCGACAAGCTCGTCTTCACCACTTCCCTCGCGTATCGGCGGGATCTCCTCGGTGGCGATGAACCTACGAAGGAACTCAGCGAGTTCTAAGCCGCGCGCCTGGAGCTCGGCTTCGCGGGCTCCAATGCTCCCTTCGAGACGATTCAGTTCCTCATCGGTATACGGCGTAGAGCCTGGGTATCCATGAAGGTTGAGGAGGATTAGGCGAATGTTGTTCTGGATGGCGAATGGGATCATGGGTCGGAACCCAGCTGAAGGAAACAGGTCAGTGTTGGGCAAATCTCGCAGCAGAGCGGTGCCTCACCGCTGTGGAAGCAAGTGCCATGAACCATGACCAATGTGACGTAGTTCGTAGAGGCATTCGGAACGCCACTGTCCTCATAGTAAAGGACGGATCCTCGAGCGTCGACAGGCACGATAGGCATGATGGACTTAGAAAGTTCGTGCAGTGGGATGGTCTGTAAAAGGTTGTTATGAATGACACATTCAAATGGCACATGCTTCTAAAAGGTAGGCTTATATGCGGCCCATATCCACGCAGTGGTACAAGTCACGCGCAGAAAAGCCTGACGCTCAGCAGTGTGTTATTGGGATGTTGAGGGGAATGCATGCATTACTGTGTCGCGATAGGTAGGGGAGATATTTACCTTGCTCAGCGACTCTGAATCATTTGTCTTTGGAAGTTCGTGAGTAGGATCTCAAGGGACGAAGAGCGAGGTAATGAGACGCACCGGTGGACGTCCACACTCGAACGTGCTATGGCCAACTTCATAGGCCTCTCGAATCCAATCCTCCGAGGAAATTCGACTGATAACAGAGGTCCAGACAGTTTATAAAACGAAAATGCGCGCCAGTAGAGCAAAGTAGTAGCAACGTCGACGGTCAGCCTGAGGCTACTTGACAATGACATGCCAGGCTGTCGGAAGCGCCATCCTCGCTGGAGGGTAATTGCCGAACAATATTCCCACACCACAATCTTGCGCCACAAGCCTGGCGTCAAATGCGGCGCTTCACCCAGAGCATTCACCCTCTGCGAATTGACTCGTTCATTTGTAACGTTCAAGTTCAGTCAGTCCACCCTCTCTTCTCCTCATACCACCACCATCTCGGTGGGCGCTTCCATTTACCTACGCGTTGCAATAAACATCCTGTCGAGTACATACCTGTAGGGCTCTACCACCACTTCCCTTTCCCGGGTCATGAGGGGACCCAAACACCCAAGTGCTCTCCAGGCGGGATCCGGAGGGCCAAGCGGTGGACTCAGTCCGCGCAGCGCGCCCTCCAGGTACTCCCGACCAAACCACCTCCCGAGTGAGCGGTCGATTGACACCGATCCCGCCCCTTGTAACAACACCTCGGTGGTGCTGGCAGCATCTGCTGCCCCCCCGCCCCCTGATGTCTGGCTTCGAGAGGGATTCGTCCGTGGGGCGTTCGACGGGCTCCCCGCCTTGCAGGCGCATGCCCGCAATGCGACTGTCAACCCCCCACCCTCTCAAGTCCCCCCACCCCCGTGCATGCCTCATGACATGCCACATGTTATACATGCCAAGCTAAAATTAACTCCAGCACTACACGCTTCGGGGTCCGGCTCTGTCCTGTCACCCCCCACACGCGCTATCCGGATGCCCATCCCGAGGCACATCCCCCCCATGTACGTCAAGCCAGGGGTCCATTTCGACCCCCTGTACCACACCTTCAAGACACCGGCGGGGTCTATACCCTACGTCCCCTGCTCGCGAGCACATATCAGTGGCCTGGTGTGGCTCAAACTTGCGTTTGTGGCCATGCGGTCAGTTACAATCTCCTTCACTCGAAATAACACCCACACGGACACATTTGATTACGAGTACTCCAAGCTGGCCGAAATGGCTGCCCTTGGGGAACACATATATTGAATTGTCCCACTTTGCCGACTCTCCAGGTGCATCGAGGACATCGAAGATTTAACTCTGCACCCGGATGGAACTGATCTGCATCCGAACACCTTCCCTCGTATTGGGAAGGTGCATCAGCTCCCACCATCCCTCTTTGCTGAGGTGCCTGTCCTGCTAGGCATCTACGACTTTGAGTCCCTCTGTTACGATCACCCAGTAAGCTAGCATGTTACAAGGCCTAGTCCGCAGTCCAAGTCCACCTCATAGGCATACTCCTAGTACACCTCATAGACGTACTCCTAGTACACAGCCTGCAGCCCACAGTCCACAGTCTGCAGTCCACAGTCTGCAGTCCACAGTATATAGCTATGCAAGCACAGTCCACAGTTCCTAGGGTCCTCACATGTATATAAGGGGCGATACCCAAGGAGTGACCCCCAGTTTTCAGTCTCTTCTTCTTAGTATCCAATCTATTGTGCTAGTCACAATCCTTTGCCATACTACTATGTCTCCTAGAGCCCAGTGCTCTAGTATCCAACCACTAGTCCCTCGACTAGTCTTTGGTCTAAACGACTCTACCTTTGGGTTAACCTCCAAAGGTTGAGACGTAACATTAGACTGAAAACTTTTTGCTCCACCTATTCAGGTGCAGAGAACCCACACACCGCTCGACAGACTGTTGCTGTAGTTGTCTAGGAGTACCTAGGTACCCGATATGACACTAGCAGCAAAGTCTTACTAAGACTACGCCAGGCGTAGCAACGCAAGAACATCCTTGAATCAGGGAAGATTCAAGAGGGTTAAGGAGAAACCCAGACACTCCTCGACGAAGGGCCAACCCCTAAAGCCATCAGTATGGTGGGACAACAAGAAGACACCAGAAGATACATAACTCCGCACAGAAGAAAACCAGCAAGTAACACTTGGCTAACAAGGCTTCTCCAATGAGTACCGGAGGAAGCACCACGCAGAAGACCACCTACACCAGTACCAGAAGGGTTTGGTAGAACACCCCTACCAAATGAAAGACTTGCAACATGCAGGTGGCCGCCAGTACCACCACCAAGCCAAGTATGACAGTATCTGGAGACAGAAGTCCTCAGACCATCAAGAGTACTACCGGAAGGACCAGTAGTACCCAGACCAGATAGCAGACCGCTACCACCCATACCAGGACCCTTGCAAGTACAGTCCGTGGCACCACTAAGGGTTATCAAGCCAACACCCATTAGGCCACCTTTTCCAAACCCTGTGGACAGATCCTTTCCAAGAGTCACACCGGTCAACAGAGCACCAGTAAATGCATCAAGGGTCATACTACAAGGCGCACTGTGGAAAGAAATTAGACTCTCACAAGCAGAGGATAATATCTTTTGGACATCAGGCGTAGTCATCCCATTTGAACCAGTCGATTCAAGTGGTGCACCAACAGTAGTCACAGAGTCGATTATAGGACAAGAACAACCCAAGTCACTCAGAGGACTCTATCGCTACAAAGCTCAGGCCCCAGTACACATTATCGACCTCTTGCACATTGTCATCCAGAACTTAATAAACATCCGAAGGAACATTCAGTTTATTCAGGGAAGACATAAACAAGAGCTCGATGCGACAATTCTAGCCCTTAGAACAGTCGAAGAACACGTCGTCAGGTGGGAACTCCAAACTCCCGAAAGATACCTGCCAAGAGCCGAGAACTGTAAACAGTTCATAGTTAACCGTACAGTGCAGCTCCGAAACTACATCCGAAGTATCCATAGTCTTCTCGACCCAAACCTCGACGAAGAAATCCAAAACCTATGGAGTATCCTTGACACAGATCGGAGATATCAAGAACACCTTGCAGGACTTCGCTCTGGATACTAGATGAGCCTAGCTTGTACGGACTTACAACACGCATATCACGAAGAAGAAGCCAGGGATTATCATCGTAAACCTGACAACAGAGTCAAGTGGCACAGGTGCAAGTTGCAACTTTGCCCACAAAGATATCAGAAGATTCTCAAGCCCGCCGCAATCTTACACCCCTATACTACTCCCAAAGCGTCACAGGAGAAAGTTATTGAAGAAACGTTTAGCTTGACAAAGTTTAGTAAACCACTACTGCCAAACCAAACACCGGTTGGTAGTCCTGTCACACCAACTAGCCGAATCCTCTCGACCAGTCAAGCTACAAACCTACCCAAGCTCGACATACCAGCGTCCAAACCAGTACCAAAGGCTCAGAAACCTAAACCCAATGAACCACACCTCAAACATGGGCAGAGTTCCAGAAAGAATTCCAGGAAGTCTTCGCTCCTATCAACCAACTCCCGAATACCATACTATGGCTGCAAACAATTCGTCTTGAAGACTTCAAAGATATCCATGAGTTCCATGGATACTTCTTCGAACTCATCAGATGCAGCCACATTACGGATGAGCAAGCACGACTCTCCTACTACCAACAAGCTCTACCCAGATGGATCAGGAACGACATCTCCAAGTCATACCCATTACCCACCACTACAGCAGAGTGGATCAAACGAACAACGGACATCTACACAGTATCGCTCTTTAACTGGGAAATAGATAAGACTCGATGACAGAAATGAGCATACAAGGCCCCGCAAACGAAAGTTCGATGAAGCATCCGAGACCTCATCTGGAAACCTGCAGCCAAAACCAGTGACAATGATGACTCTACGGCTGATGTAAACAAGATGACAGTCGAAGAGCGCTTGAGGCATATGCAACAAAACCTCTGTTTCTTCTGTCACAAGCCAGGACATATTGCCAAAATGTGCCCAAACAGACAGAGAAAGCCAAAGCCAGGTCGCAGGGTAAACCAGAAGGTTAGACAGGTCTCAGAAGAAGAAACAGTTGAAGCGTCTAGCGAGGAAGAGAATCAGGCTGATGATGAAATCAGCGATGACGAGTTTCAGATAGACATAGCCCAAGCAGATACATACTCCTACGATATGGATTTTTAGAAAGGCAAACAGACCCAACACCTGATTTGCCTAGTTCTTCAGACTTCTATGTAAACCTAGTAACCAATACAGAACGACGCAGACATGCGCTTCTCATACCTGGTTATATTGAAGTCAGAGACAAAGCCGTTGGAGTTAAGAGTCTTATAGACACAGGGGCTGATGTAGCTATCATAAACACTAAAGTAGTGGACAAGTACAAGATACCTACGGTTAGACTACCCAAACCACTAACCTTCAGAAACACAGATGACAGTGTCAACAAGAAAGGCACTATCACACATCGAGTCGAAGGACACCTCAAGATCAAGGGATGCTGATTGCCTACAAGATGGTATGTGGCAGACCTAGGATGGGACAAC